>JALPQI010001387.1:0-134115 GCA_025490895.1 Thaumatotibia leucotreta | reverse complement strand
CAATCAAATTTAAAAAAATACTGTAAGATAGCATATTTATTGTAGTTTCTAAAAATATACACATTTTGTGGTCTTTTATACAAAATCACACTGAAAAAAAAAATTGCACCTGTCGCGTACCTCAAACAAAAACCTTCGCGTAACCTCCTCCTACCTCAAAAAAAGAGACTTTTGTGCCGACAACTGCTCGTACATTATACATAATATATTCTTGTACTTATTTACCTACATATTATTGTTCATATAACAATTGTAAATATTTATTGATACGAAAGTAAATTGACTATTTTCTGATCTTCTTTTTTTAAATAACCTAAGATTATTAAGAATTTTATTTGTTCAGATTCTATTTTTAGATTTTATCTATTAGTATACCGCTACCGCGTGTATATTATATATCTGGTCTATCTGATCATAAATATGATATATAGTATCTGATCATATGAATCGTAATGGGTAATCAGTTTTACAAGTATTATTTAGGTAACGATCTCATTACCAAAGATGATAAAGGTAATTTTCACTAGCCGGGACTAAACAACTAACCCAGTTCACCCACGTTAAAAGTTTATTTCATATGGAATTTGACAATCAATTGTTAAACGTTTACTTCATCATCATCATTACCATATCAGCCGAAAGACGTCCACTTCCACTGCTGAACATATGCCTGCCTCAAAGATTGCCACAATGACCGGTCCTGCGCCACTCGCATCCAGCGAACTCCTGCGGCCTTCACTGTCCACCTTGTAGGGGGCCTACCCACGCTGCGCCTTCCACCTGTGAGGCCGCCTCTTGAGAACCTTTCCGCCGCATCGGCCATCGGTTCTACGTGCAATGTGCCCCGCCCACTGCCACTTTATTTTAGTGATTTGGAGAGCTATATCGCAGAGCTATGGAGCTATACTTTGGTTCTGCTGCGGATCGTCTCATTTCTAATGCGACCTCGCAGAGAGATTCCAACCATAGCCCTCTTCATTGCCCTGTGGGTGACTTTGAGCTTTCTTATGAGACCCATTGTAAGCGACCACGTTTCAGTACCGTATGTCATCACTCTTTTAAGTCTTTGATCAAGCACTACGGAATATTTGTCGAAAAGATGTGTCGTAGCTTCCCAAACGCTGCCCAACCGAGTCGGATTCGATGATTGACCTCTTACTCAAAGTTGGACCTACCTAACTGGGTAGTTTGTCCTAGGTATATTACCTATAGTCGTCTACACCTTCGAGTTTAGTCTCTGATTGTAACGGGAGTTTTCGTCTTATCCATGTTCATCCTAAGACCAATTCGCTCGGAGGCGCTACTGAGGTCAGCAAGCATCGTACTGAAATCTTCCAAGGTCTCAGCCAAGACCACCATATCATCAGCGAATCGAAGGTAAGTGAGGTACTCGCCATTTATGTTGATACCCAACCTTCTCCAGTTCAGTCTTAAATATATCTTCCAGTGCAGCGGTAAACAGTTTAGGGGAGATGATACCTACTCGCCTGACAGTATAATATGCTTCAAACTCTGGTCTTGGAGTCGGATTGACATCGTGGCGCTTTCGTATAAACGCCTCAAAATTTCGACATAGCGGTAGTCTACTTAGCACCGTTGGAGAGACTGTAGTACTGCCCAGAGTTTCGATCAAATCGAAGGCCTTATCGTATCCACAAACGTTAAACAGAGAGGCAGGGGCAGGTGACAGGTTATATTCCTAGGTGTGACACCTGTTTTCAAGAACAGTACCACCACTCTTCTGTTCCATGCCTAAGGCGTTCTCCCTTCCGGAGTAAAACAACTTCTGAAGGGCCGTAAGGATTGTTTTACCACCTGCCTTCAGAAGCTCATCTGTAATTTCGTCTTCCCCAGACGCCCTGCTATTTTTGAACTGTTCAAGAGCCATTCTAATATCACGTAGGCTGAAGTCCGGAATATCCTTTGTATATTTGGATATCCGGTCAGTCACCTACTTCATAAGAAATTTATCAATTATCAAATTCCGTGTAAAATAAACGTTTTACCCGAGTTGCTTGGTTAACCCAAGTTGTGGCAATTTGCCTTAACAGACATTATGGAGCATTTTGTTTACCCAAAATTGTTAAATTCCCGCAGTAGAAATGTACTGTCAACAATAAGTCAAAGCTGCGTCCCTTTTTTGTTCGAGGTATGCGACAGGTGCAATTTTTTTACGACTTATTTTTGCATGGAAAGTTTCAAAAAGTATATATTTTTAAAAACTACAATAAATATGTAATCTTGTAGTATTTTTTTAAATTTCATATATTTATTTGGTAATACTTATATAACGCTACAATCAAAATAAAAACGGTGATCATTTTACATTTATACCAATAATTCTTTTTTTATGTATGAAACTCCTCATGTTTATTATCAAAAATGAATTCCCCGTGTCAGTTTTACACGAAAATGATACCAAACAATGCATAGTAGGCCTAAATATTAGGTGAAAAAATATTAAACATAACCCTTCAGTTTGCACATTCACCCCCCTCCCCCCTCGTTCAGGGGGGGAAGTGGTTTTCCCTCCACATCTAAAAAATGTTATTTTTACACCTTCTAGCTCTGGTAAAAATTACAAAACTGTAACTCACAGCGCACAATTTTTTCCATTTGGACCCCTACTAGTTCATTCATCAATCGTGAAAGACTCTTGAATGATAAGTGAATGACGTCGACGCCCGTTTAAAAGTTAAATGAGATAAGTTTTTAATTTTAATGGAAGTTGAGATCGATTGTAATGTAAGGTGCATGTCCATGTAGGTTACGAATGTTGTTGTTGTTCTTTAAATTGGCGACAATGTAATATTATCCGTTGTTCGAATTTCAAATTTATGAAGGTCATTATTATTTATTAAAGGTAAAAAACTAACTACTGCAATGCGGCAACGCTCTTTACGGATAATGAATAATGATATATGTACGTACCTATAGATATATTAGGTAAACTATCATTATGATCATGAAAGTCTTTTTAGTTTCTAAAACGAAGAAATTATTTAGGTAGATTTAGACCAAACAAGCCAATGCTCATTCCATCCCCCACTCTACGAAATCAACGAATTTCGACGAATCACGTTTTGTGTAACGAACGAATTTCGTAGAGTGGGGGATAGAATGAGCATTTGCTCGTTTGGTCTAAAACCACCTTTAAATGCACGTCATAAATGGCAGTTCAAATCTTAATTTTATATACATTTATTTATATGCAATAAAGGATTAAGTTTATATTACTGTCGGATAAGTCTTTCAAAACTGTGACCAAAGGCAGTTCACGGTATAATAGTCCATTATATTACGGCAACGTATGTATGGGAAAAGTTCACATTCGGATACTAGCACCAAATTTTAGTATGTTGTTAAATATGTCATTCTGTATCCAAAACTGTCGGGAGACACTCTCTCAAAGGTCAAGGTCACCAGTAATGACGTCCTCAAAATGGCTGCTGCCTAATTTTGAAAAGCGCTTATTTGTTCCTCAACCGCCCAACATACACCATTATGTGTAGTATCAATTGAAAGGTTATTAAATATGCTCTAACTTTGTCTTTTTGTGTTATAGCGTAC
The DNA here is from genome assembly GCA_025490895.1 of Thaumatotibia leucotreta. NCBI lineage: Eukaryota > Metazoa > Arthropoda > Insecta > Lepidoptera > Tortricidae > Thaumatotibia > Thaumatotibia leucotreta. The sequence continues at coordinate 130,545 of JALPQI010001387.1, read as the reverse complement.
ATCTAAAAATAAAAAAAATATCGTGAAAAGAATAAAAATATTTTTTTACTCTTTTCGTACAATGTACATTTCATCAGGAGACAAGCGGTATTAGAAAAAAATATTGTACTACATAAATGTAGCAAAACTATTATTCTAAAATAAACAGTTTAAATCAGCGAAATCGGTTGAAAATAAACAAAGTTATGTCATTTTCTATATTCCGCGGCAAACGCCATACACCCACCATCCGCCCGCCCGCCAGTTCGAAAATGTTAATTGCACCCAAACTATGCAATTGATTTACACTGATAAGATATGAACTGAAAGCCAATTATTTATCCAAATACTAGTTGTTTTAAAAATACTGTTGTTATTAAAATAAAATACATAATTTAAGAAAAAAACAAATTAAAAGACATAGGTACTTAGAGTAAGGTAGGAAAAAGGTAACAAATTGATAATAATAACTTCTAATTATCAATGAAAGAATATTATGTATATATATCTATATGTCGGAGATATGAGTTACTAAATCTAGAAAACGATAAGCAATGTTTTGCTTGGAGTGGTCTTTGCTTGGTCCATGCAGGTTTGCAGGTAGATGATGCCGACCTATGAACAGGTGGCTGGTGACCTGACAGTATAAAAGGTCACTACTGCAGTGTTCATCAATTCATTCCCGTGTTAGACATAGAACGATTCACTCTTGTCTTGTTATGTGAAGGGTTTACATTCTTACGAAGAAAGTTATTTCTATGGGGTATGCATCTATGCATGGACGCAAGCTTAGAACTCTCCATTCGTTTTCTACTACTGCGTAGATGCGTAGATACAAGATTCTGAGTACTGTGAGTAACGAGTAACAAGTAGCTAGGAGGCAGATAACTAAAATCCTACCCCTCTTAGCTCGGCTGTCATTAGAGTTCCCGATATCAGCAAGTGGGATGAAGACTCAAGGCTCACGTAACAGTGAGTACTGGTATTGTATCACATGTAAACGGTAAGGTTTAAAATCGACAACAGTTGGTAAGGTAATGATTGTTCACTATGTTTGCAGTTAAGTTTGATTTGAGTCGTGATTTAGAAAACTGCTTTGTTCTTTTTTTGTGATTACTGTTGTAAGAAAACGTGTGGGTAGGTATCCTACCCTATTGGAAAAAAAATAAAAACAGTAATTCTAGTGATTTCAAAGTATATCATGACCCATACTTATTACTTACTTAGTTGTGAAATACTAGCAGTACCAAAATATGGGCAGGTAGCCCTTTGTTTTGTTTTGTTTTCGAGTCTACCAAAAATTAATTTGTGATAGTGATAAACATTTTCAATCCATGCCTTGTGTTAAAAGTTTTCTATGCGTGTGAAATTACCGTTACAGATGTTCAACTTCAAGATCAACAAGCTCACTGTCATAGTAGTCTACAGTTTCATCCATGATGAATATGCTGTGACGATGAAACGAGCGCAATTTCTTGCGATACCTATGTCCAAGAAATTAAGAATTGAAGACGCCAGGTTACAGGTATTGAATACTCTATGGTTATTTTGGAGCAACGGAAATTAAAGGACAGGTTTCTTTCCAATTGTTTTAATGAAAAATTAGAAGCAGTAGTTTAAAGAACTAACGGTTGACATTTCTGTTCGTAACGTTAAGTTTTTGTGTTCTTAATACGTTTTATTATTTGCGAGATTAATTTGATTATAGTAAAGTGAAGCACAATCTTATTTTGATGTCGAGTATAAGATGAGGTCAGTGTCTAACCTCAAACTTTGGGTACTTAGTGTTATGATTAGGTCTAGCATTCCAATTATCTCAACATCTGTTCAAAACTGCTTATTGCTAGTCTACTTGAAAAAAAAAAAAGGAAATCAGTCGGCTTTGACTTTACTTTGTTTTTGTGATAAAAATGATATCGTACAATTTGATGATTACAGTTCAACATGGTGAGTCAGAACGAGCTGCCGGCCTGCAAGTTGTTGATGTCATGCCCGGTGGCGTAGCAGGTGTCGCTACTGCCTACCGTGAACACGTGGTGCAGCATGTGGTGTGGACACGTTGTTAATCCGCTGAGCAGTTCACATTTTTGTTGGGCTATTTGAGGTCTGAGCTAATTGGTGAAACTAATGTTGTTGTAGCCATCGAGGGTTTATTCCCTTTCGATTCTATAGAATTGAAAAAAGAAATTGAGGAAGAAATGCAAAATTGAAACTAAATTAGACATCAATGTTACAGTTACGCAAGTTTAAAATAAACAAGTTTTATTAAACGCATTGAGATCGGTTATAATAATTTCTGAAGGGTGATGATGATGGTCATGATGGTGGTCATGATGGTGGTCATGATGATGGTCATGATGGTGGTCATGATGGTGGTCATGATGATGGTCATGGTGGTGGTCATGATGGTGATCATTGTGGTGATCGTGGTGATGATCATGATGGTGGTTATGGTGATGATCATGTTAGTGGTCATGATGATGATGGTGGTGATAGTCATTTCTCATTATTCGGGCTGTCCATAGTTTCAATTTGACTACTTTAGTTTAATTAAAGTTGTGGATTATAATTATTGGAATTGGTCATTTAGTTTGCAATCGTAGAATGAAACATTTTACATTCAGTTTGGTTACCTTTTCTCAGACTGCATACACCATTTTATCATTCGTAATCGTAGGTGTAAAATCGGATCTATTTTTCCGTCTCCGTGCGGCCACGATTGTGGGTGGCATGCGTTTGGTTTGATGGTGTAATCGGTCGATGTGTTTTTGGTTTGGTTACCGGATGGAGGTAGACCAATTTTGTTGTTGCTGGATGGAAGCAACTGTGGTTTTGGTTACCGGATGGAGGTAGACCAACTTTAGAGTACTGTAACCCATTTGTTGGTTTGTTGAAGTGTTTCATTTGACTATTGTTGAACTATGTCTGTTACTGGCTAGTAAAGTAGTAAGTACATAGACTGACTAGTCTATTCGAATGTTAATGAAGTTGATTTTAATTCCCTGGGTTGATTAAACGAGTAACTAAATAATTTTTAAATTTAATGAATTCAAATCATCACTCATGTGAGCTTTCAATGGACCGAGAGCAAGTCCGAGGGATTGAGCGTGATCTAATAATCGCATCAGAAGTTCCGAAGCATGTAAAATTTGCACGTGGACTGCTTTTTATGTGCAGTATACTCTTTGCGAGGAGTAGCACTTACGCGGCTGAGATGGTTCTAACTTCTGATAGGTTATTGGATCCTAACAATCCGATGGACAAAAATGAAATCTGGTGGTTATGGTGTAACCTGGTTGAGTAATTTACGTTTTTGTTCGAGTCGTGAGGTTGACTCATTTGAATCATTCATTAATTGAGATCATTTTGACTTATCATTTTGGTAATGCCACAAAAAAAAAAGTTATTGTTGTTAAACGGGATGAAGTGACTATGTCACAATGTGAGTTTACGATGGACATAAACGTGACTTGGGTTCCTTAATTTTGATTTTACTGGTAACTAAAACTGACCTGGTGGCACTATCAAAATTGTCTAACAAATTGAAGTTCATGATGATTGAATACAGATAACATTTTGTTGTTAATTAAAATGCTAGAAAGGCAAGTACCAATTGAAGTAGATGAAGATTGTTGTGGTATGAAGGATGAGGTTCTCAGTTCGGTTGGTCGACCGTACCAGAGGCTTGATCGTAGCCGTAGCCCGTTAGAAGTCGGTGTCTACCTTTGAGTAGTCCGTGGGTACGCGGTGCGCGATAAGCTCTGGCGGAGGTCGGGTCTTGTAGAGACCGTAGAGTCATAGGGTTGACTCGGCGATCCCTTGGGGATGCGCGTAGTGTGGTTATGTGATAACCAATAGGCCACGAATGAGAGACCTGCTTCCGAAAGTTTGCCGTCATGTGTTTTACGTAAAAGGTGGCTATGAAAGCCAGGTGGTACTGGTCTGGTCTTGCATTTAAATTGGTGGTAATGAATTGACTTTAAGTGATCCTAAATTCAGTTGCAAAGAATAAAATTATTTTCCTTGAGTTGAGTTGATTTTACGTAGACAGATAATTTGGTCAGGAGTAACCGAGTGGTGACAAAGATTACTGATGTACGTGTTTGTTTCAGATACAAGCGAGGACGCTTGTCTTGTCAGTATGGCCGTGTCGGAGATATGAGTTACAGATGTAGTGAGAAATGACTTGCCTTCGGAAACGTTCGTCAACGTCATGCTATCGTAGTCTATCTCACTGAGACTGACAGTAATAGCTGTCATGCTACTTCAGTCAGACTCGGTGACACTGCCTGAAACAGCATGTGTTTACGAACGTTTCCGAAGGCAAGTAATTTCTCACTACACCTGTACTAAATCTAGAAAACGATAAGCAATGTTTTGCTTGGAGTGGTCTTTGCTTGGTCCATGCAGGTTTGCAGGTAGATGATACCGACCTATGAACAGGTGGCTGGTGACCTGACAGTATAAAAGGTCACTACTGCAGTGTTCATCAATTCACTCCCGTGTTAGACATAGAACGATTCACTCTTGTCTTGTTATGTGAAGGGTTTACATTCTTACGAAGGAAGTTATTTCTATGGGGTATGCATCTATGCATGGACGCAAGCTTAGAACTCTCCATTCGTTTTCTACTACTGCGTAGATGCGTAGATACAAGATTCTGAGTACTGTGAGTAACGAGTAACAAGTAGCTAGGAGGCAGATAACTAAAATCCTACCCCTCTTAGCTCGGCTGTCATTAGAGTTCCCGATATATATATATATATATTTCAAGGTTTTATTCTGAACAGTAAATTCTGGAGTAAGTTCCTTCACATACACAAAGAAGAGTGCAATTTAAAACGTTTTTTACGCATACGCCAACATGGACAAGGCAAGTTCTTTCTTCTTTTTTCCAGCTCCAATCGCAAGGATCAATTTTCTTGTGGATAAGACAAGGCACTTCGTCCATATCTTCGTTTGTTTGTAGCATGGTTCGCTTTAGATGTTGAGTCAGTTTCAGTGCATCTTTTGTTGGTGAGATGCTTTCAATACTCAATACTCAATCATTTATTGCTTCCACACAGTTTACAAGGTATTATGTGAATATAAAGTGTTTACCGCTATTTAGTTAGCTTTATTTTAATGAAAACATTCCGTCTTGCTATAATTAATTGTTATATCATTTGTAGTCTCTCTGGACATTCGTCATCCAAGTGGTGGATGGTCTTCCTCTTTCCGTCTTGCCAGTAGCCATGGACAGATAGTTTATCACGACATGACTGTCCGGTCGGCGAAGGACGTGACCTTACCATCTTAGCTTATTTTTACAATCTTGAAACTAACCCTTACATTACATAAGTGGCGAACGCACTCCTTGAGCGTGTCTCCGCCTGTCTATCGTAGCATACGATGTATGTGATAGAGTATTGAGTAAACTGGAAGAAATAGAAGCGGAGAGAGAGTGGAAAAAGGGAACCACTTCCAGGCAAGCTAAAATGACGTGAGGAGAACCCGATACTTTACGAAGTTGGAAAAAATTGACTTGAGGATGTTGATCAGAATTATTTCGAGAAACAACACCCTCAGCAGCTATCTTAAGGTGATGGGAATAAGTAATTAAGCAGCCTGTCCACATTACGGGAGAGACGAAACTAGTCAGCATGTTCTGGTAGAATGCATTTTGTAGATACGCAGCGGCATTATGTGTTTGGCAGGTATCCCTGCAACTTATCGGTGTTCTTTCTCCTCACTCATGGACGTCTCGACGTCCATGAGTTCTTCCCTGGGGTCGGCCAGGGATATTCTACGGTTCTGCAAAAATACAAGGAGGCTAGAAGAAAATAATGTGGTAACGCAGCCGTGACATTAACCTACGGCTCCAGCAACGGGAAAAGGATGAATGAGCACACCAGATACTCGATAGCCCACTCGATTCCGGCCGAAACATAACATAACATGCGATGAAAAGCAATCAGAGACATATCAGCAATGAACGGATCGCATAAGAAATTAATCAAACTTACAGGCAAAGTCTCTTCAAACAAGCTAATCATGTATCGAGAGCATGTAAATTATTTCCAGGGCAAGCAACTCTAAACATCAAAGTTTCCGTCCCTCTAAAAAAACCCTCGCCCTCATGTATGGTAGTTATTTGTTTCAGCGGCGGCTGTGTGTAAAATAATATTCTGGCATAGGCTTGTTCGCGTGAAGACGAGAGCATAGTCACGGAGGAAGAAGTGAGGACTTTACCTTTATTTGTACAGATTACAGTTGTCATTCCAACGGAATATTCATTATTAGTTGAAACAATTCTGCTGTTACGAACTGATGTAAGCTGCTTGCCCTGGAAAACGATTTCCGTGCTCAGTATCGTGCTTTATATTATTAGCTTGTGTGAACAAACTTTGCCTGTAGGTAAGTTTGATTATTTTTTTATGCGATCCGTCTATTGCTGAAATATCTGGGATTGCTTCTAATCACATACTTCGTTTGCTACGAAGGACAGGAGGAGTCGCGCTCACGGCCAGAGTTCACAACAAGCATGTAAAGAGGAGTTTCAAGGTTGTAAAAATAAGCTAAGATGGTAAGGTCACGTCCTTCGCCGACCGCACAGTCATGTCGTGATAAACTATCTGTCCATGGCTACTGGAAAGAGGAAGGCCGTCCACCACTTGGATGACGAATGTCCAGAGATACTACAAATTATATAACAATTAATTATAGCCAGACGGAATGATTTCATACGAATATAAAGCTATCGAAAGCATCTCACCTTAATTTATGATCTCACCAAGTAAAGATGCACTGAAACTGAATCAACATCTGAAGCGGACCATTCTACAAACAATCGAAGATATGGACGAAGTGCCTTGCCTTATCCACAAGAAAATTGATCCCTGCTATTGGAGCTGGAAAAAAGAAGAGAAAGTATTTGTCTATATTCCAGTTCCATTGTGGAATTTGTGGAAAACGATTCCTGATGCAAGTGCTAGTTGCAAAGAACTTGTGCCTTGTCCAGGTCCACGTTGGCGTATGCGTAAAAAACGTTTTAAATTACACTCTTCTTTGTGTATGTGAAGGAACTTGTTCCAGAATTTACTGTTCAGAATAAAACCTTGAAATATATTATACATAATATTCTTTTATTGATAGTTAGAAGTTATTATTATCATTTGATACCTTTTTTCTACCTTATTTTTTTTTAATTTGTTTTTTTTTTTAAATTATGTATTTTATTTTAATAACAACAGTATTTTTAAAACAACTAGTATTTGTATAATTAATTGGCTTTTAGTTCATATCTTATCAGTATAAATCATTTGCATAGTTTGGGTGCAATTTACATTTTCGAACTGACGGGCGGGCGGATGGCGGGTGTATGGCGTTTGCCGCGGAATATAGAAAATGACATAACTTTGTTTATTTTCAACCGATTTCGATTATTTAAACTGGATATTTTAGGATAATAGTTTGGCTACATTTACGTACTACAACATTTTTTTCTAATACCGCTTGTTTCCTGATGAAATGTACATTGTACGAAAAGAGTAAAATTTTTTTTTTATTCTTTCAACGATATTTTTTTTATTTCTAGATGTATGCTATAATATGACAAGACAAAGTTAGAGCATATTTAATGACCTTTCGATTGATACTACACACAATGGTATACGTTGGGCGGTTGAGGAACAATTAAGCGCTTTTTGAAATTAGGCACTAGGCATTTTGATGACGTCATTACTGGTGACCTTGACCTTTGAGAGAGTGTCTCCCGGCAGTTTTGGATACAGAATAACATATTTAAAAACATACTAAAATTTGGTGCTGGTATCCGAATGTGAACTTTTTTTCCGTAATATAATGGACTATAATTGTGTCGGCGCCAGATTCAACACATTTTAATTTATATGCCGCGAACGTCAAACTTATTTTTCTTAAAAGTAATTAAGTTAAAGGCAACCACTCAAAGTGCCAGTATCACCTCCACTTGTATTCTACATATCTGCAGTATCTGCAATGAGAAGAGGCGCGAAGCAGGAGCGATTTGCCACTATCTTTCTAAGGCCCAAGGCGAAATTTGGCTCCTAGTCATCGCAAACCACGGTTCTACCAGTAATACTACTGTTTTATACTCGTCTAGGCCCAAACATTGAAATCACATTTATTAAATGTTATTTTTATTTTATTTTATTTATCACAAAAGAAAACTTAGGTGGTAGGGTACACAATTTCTTTCGCCAAACTGTGGGCAGTTTGTTGGCGAATAATACGCTCTATAATAACAAAAATAAGTGTGTGATGAGTACCTATATCCTCATGTACCTGCATGTTAAACTAAACTACTAAACGCAACGTAAACAAATAATTTCAAATAAACAACAACACCCTCAGCTGACCGTCACTTGTACTTGACCGTTGTACTTGTATGCCACCATCGGCTTTTGTAATAAGTCCTACTGGTAAGACCGTGATATGCTATGTATGACTATACAGCCGTTGAATAAGCTGGGTCTGAATGACCAAGTTAATTATTACTATGGGAAGGACCTTGGGCCTTATAATGCTATATACTGAACAGTTTTGGGGGTCATTATTTTTTATTATCAAGAATAAAATCAGCTTAACTTGTATAAAACTGTAGCTCCTTATACAAACACAAATGTTAAAGTGACATTTTAGATTTATGAGACGTTTATGTATGACGCAAAAACGCCATAAACGTTTATTGTCTCTCGTGGGACGCGGAAGGACATCTGTGACCCACTTGGGACTTGTAACTTGCCCACCAGTCCCACCCATGCAGTTTTTCTTTTTATCAAAATCGGCGACATGGTTCCTAAGAACAAATCTTGGTATGTCTTATAGTTTCAGACTTTCCCATACTGACCGATTTGAATGGGCCACCCTGTATAGCGTTTTATTTTTAACTGGCCTCGTTCACTTACCTGGATGAGTAGCCAAGATTCCAATCGCTAACGCTCAATCGCAAATGAAACTGTCTTTGTCGCACTATTATTAAAAGAGTGACAGAGAGAGAAAGCCACGATACGCTACTGAGCGTAAAGGTGCATTCAGACCAAACGAGCATTGGCTAATTCTATCCCCCACTCTACGAAATTCGTTCGTTACACAAAACGTGATTCGTTGAAATTCGTTAGCGATTTGCATCTTTGCTTCGCGCGCAGTCCTACTGCCAAAATCGACAATCGGATATTTCGAATTTCTGCCTCTGTCCACCAGTCCAACTCATCCTTTTTCAACATTATTCGTATTTCGCTGTTTCTTGTGACTTAACCTTTCCGCTGCTCCGCGGCCAATTTCACAGATTCGTCACCGATGAGCACGCGCCGTATAGTACGATCGCATCGCTTTGGCTACTCCCTCACTGAAGTCATTTACCACCAAATTAAAATTAATATAAGATTTTCATCACACTTGCGCCATTGTTTGCATGCATCGCGGGAGTTATAGAAAAGCGAAATTCCCTAGGGAGTTATAGGAATGTTAGAACGTCATTTAACCCCTTACAAGCCAATCACGACCCCGATTCGTTATTTTCACAGTTGTGATCTTAAACTCTATTGACTACTCCTTACAGTTCAAATTGAAACGAATATTTTCTTTAGCTGGCTGTGAAAGGGTTAATAATGTTTTGTCTTAATACGTATTTTTTTGTCCGCAAGTGTGATGAAAAATAATGTATGCATCACGGTCGTTAAGCGCAATACAAACTTGAATCATTTAAAGCCCTCCGCCTACGGTGTCGGGCTTCTAACACTCTCGTTAGTAGTACCATACTTACCTCCCCAGATGCACAATGTACTATTCTTTGTATGAGATAACTAAATATTTAGATATCTTTTTTAAAAGTTTATTAAGAGTAGGTACTATCGCCCAAGAAGTAGCGCAGCGGAAGTGGAGATGGATCGGGCATACTCTTCGAAGAGGAGCAACGAACCTCGCTAGTATCGCCTTTGAGTGGAGGCCTCAAGGTGGAAAATGAGCTCGTGGTCGCCCTGTACACACATGGAAAAGAAGTGTGGAGAGCGAATTGCGAGCCGTAGGTCTGACCTGGAGCGAAGCCAAGGAGGTTGCTCAAGACAGAAAAGCGTGAAAAGATATTGTGGAGGCCTTATGCACCTCCAGGGTGCCCTAGGAATTACAATAAAAACAATATTAAAAGTACTAGCCAGTTCCCGAAGCACCGATTATACTCAAGGTGGCGCCATGGCGGCGCTTCGGCAGCCAAGCTTTCTGTCCGCCCTTCCACCTTCCCGCAAACTAACGCAACTAACCCCTTATTTATAAACGTCCAACATTTTAGTTTAACCCTCTGCAACTGAGGTGACTACGACGAATTTTCAACTTTATGGTGTTGCTAATAAGACACATGTACTACACTAAAGGAGGCATTTAGCAACCTGAAACATACACTGAGTTTCGTGGAGGAACTTGGATGGTTGGAATAGGGCTATCTCGCTATCACGCAAAAAAGGCACATTGGTTGTCGAGTTGCGGAAAAAGACCAGTAAAACTAACTAACTAACTAAGACACATGTCACGTGACCGACAGTGGCAGAGGGTTAAATATTTCTAATATACGAGCACTTCTCAAAAAGTTTATACATTATTTGGACCACGTCTTCGATATTGATAAAAATTGGTAGGCTAGTAAAGTCAACGATGCAAAGCAAGATGCACCACCTTTCCCAAAATTTTACGAGACACACATTTTTACAAAGTTAAGCAAAGGTTCTCTGGTGGACTGATGACCTGGTGAAGGTCGCAGGGGACCACTGGATGCGGGTGGCACAGGACCGGTCATTGTGGCCATCTTTGGGGGAGGTCTATGTTCAGCAGTGGACGTCTTTCGGCTGATATGATGATGAAGCAACATAAAAGGAGACCATTTTATTACGTACAGTCGACGTTAAATTATGTTTAAAGTTATAAGGTGTAAATACAATTCCGATAACAACAAAGTAGACAAAATGATTACTCTAAAGAATTTTATTGCCTTATAAAAATGAAGGAATTTTGATAACTATTGAAAGACTGTTAATGTACTTGAACTTGTTTATAACTGGGCACCTTAATTATCAGGCATTCGAGTAAGGAAGTTCTTGATAAATTAACGACAAAAACGCGTATAATTCGTCGATAAAACTCCCTTAAACTGCAGCTTTAGGAAGAGTTGTTCCAATTGCTTGAAGTGCACAGGAGCATGCAAACATAAACAAGATCAGGGTAGCCAAGTTGCCAATCGCTAGCGCCTGCTAGCGCATCGTAGTTTTCCCTCTTTGTCGCACTAATATGAAGGAGTGACAGAGAGGCAAAACTACGGTGCGCTAGCAAGCGCTAGCGATTGGCAACTTGGCTAAGCATACAGGATGCTTAGCCAAGTTGCCAATCGCTTGCGCTTAGTAGCGTATCGTAGTTTTCCCTCTCTGTCACTCTTTCATATCAGTGCAAAGACAGGCAACTGCCTTTCGTTTACGATTGACGATTAAACGTTAGCGATTGACACCTTGTCTAAGCACACTGGCAGGTTAGACAAGTTGCCAATCGCTAACGCTTGATCGTCAATCGCAAGCGAAAGGCAGCTAATTGTCTGCTAACCATAGCTTCTTCTTGGATCGTCTACACTACATTGCTATGTAGTGTAGACGATCCAAGAAGAAGGTCTAATTTCAGGTAAGAGGTTACAATAGGCCAAATAAGAAGGTTCACAGTCACCCAAAAGGCATTAGACAGGGCTATGCTAGGAGTTCCTCTGCGAGATCGTATCAGATATACATGGCTCTCCGATGCGCTACACTTAAGTGGTAGTGAGCGGGTAGCAAATTGCACGTAGAACTGGCTGGTGGCTGTTGGGGCAGAAAAGTTGTCGAGGTGCGACCGCCTACCGCAAGGTGCAGCGTGAGTAGGCCCTCCACAAGATAGACTGATGACCTGGTGAACGACGCAGGAGTCCGCTTGAGGCGCACGCAATACCAGATATTGTGGCAATTTTTGGGGAGCCCTATGTCCAGAGTGGTTATTTTTTGCTTGGTATGATGATGATGATGATTTTCGATTAGTTCCTAAACAAATTGCCGTCTAGAGACTAACCCCCTTATTCATAAACGTCTGCTAACTTAACAAGCCGCTAATAATTGTTTGTCCCTTTTGCTATTATGGACACATTGTTAAGACCGAAAGGGACAAACAATCATTAGCAGCTTGTTAAGTTAGCAAACGTTTATGAATAATTATCTTTGATCTTATTATCTTGTATAGACACTTTTGGACCCGCGCTCGGCTAGCAATAACAACTTGACAAGTTAATAAGGGCAAAATTTTATTGTGACCACATTTCACGCCCGAAACGGCAGTCGTACTTATGCCTTCCTCGAAGCCTTAAAGATAATTAGCGTTACTTAACCGCAAGATGCTGGATACTTGGAAACATTTGTTTTTAAAACGTTAAGTTTTGTATCGCACAGCTGAAGTGGGCAGTTCAGTTGGGCAGGACACTTGGAGAGAAGAAGCAATGGGCGGTGGACGGCGCAGGTTACTGAATGGTGGCCAGGGTGGTCAAGAAGATCTGCCGAGAGAGACCACCGACATGATGGTCCGACGACATCTGCCGAACGGCAACAAATGAGTGGATGCGACTAGCACAGGGCCTAGGAAAGATGATGCCTATAAACCCGGCAGTGGGTGCCTGGGTGGACACAGGCTGAATAGATAAATAAATAGAAGTTTTGGCTATTTCTAGGCTAAAATATCAGCCCGTGGATCCAAGACAGAATCAACTAAAGAAAACACACGTAATTAAACGGTTATAAAGTCACATACTGTTACTGCAATGACATGTTGCAGAGTTTTTCGGTCCGTGCAATGATCGTATCGTTCATCAACGGCATAATGGAGACCTAGGCTATCCGAAACATGTAACTTCAATACTCATTACGCGACTACCTACTAATACTGACATGCATTTTATTACCTTATTAGTATTGGTGACTGGCTGGGTTGCGACCTTTTTTTATAACTATATTATTTTAAATGACATTATTTTGAATTATTTTACTTTTTGACATGTTTATATTCCTAGTTTAGTCTGCCTTTGTATCTTGCTGAAAATAACATTGTACAGTGTGCTAAAACATAGTTTTTAATTCCCATACCCATTTCTTCTCATTATCCTCATACAGTCCACACCCGTAGCTATCACTTACTTTATTTAGACTGTAAAGTTACTGAAGCTTACAATTCTTTTAACCAGTGACAGTGCCCACATATGTATAGTACGAGTATGTATTACTACGCGGATGGATGGTGGTTTAGGCAAATACATTTTTCAGCATTAGCGAGAATGGATACATTTATATGAAGTTTATAAAATAAACACAATGATATAAGTATTAAGTTACCAGGAGGCATAAAAAGTTAGTAGGCAAACCTACTTTTAAGTTATAGAGGCAGAATAAGAAAAGTTACGATAAGTAAGTACCTAACGTTATTTAATGTATTTGTCCGTGTTTTACACCACGAGCTTATGTTTTATTCGATTATAACACGATGTATTTTATTAACCTTGTACCAATGAATTATTCGCAAATTCACCCTTGGAGCATACATTTTAAAACAAATGTGGTTCTTATACTTCAAGTTTACTCTTGGTATGCGGTAGCTTAATCATTTAGTCATGTTTTTATAAAAATAATGTAAAACTAACTTATTATTCATTCATTGCATTGTTGAGCGATTTATGTTGACGTACCATAAAATGCAACAGTGTAAATACCTCCTTAAAAGACCATAGACAAAAATACATTTACTTGGAAATTCAGTCGGCTACTTAAAAATGCTGGCTGCCATCTGTGTCATTTGTTGACACTGTCGACACAGATGACAGTAAAAACTAAAAAGTAAAACTAACGACTTGCGGCAGACTGCACATGTGTGATCCTCGCCTCAAACGACACTTAAAAAAAAAGAAATACATAAGTAGTTGCATTTCAAACCTTATTGCAAGCGTGAAAGGGATAAAGTAAGTGGCAAGGAAGCAATGTTTTTTCAGCCAATACTAAGCTGTTAACTGTAAATTTAAGCTAAATATTTCGTGTCATTAGATACGCCGGTGTTGCCACAAACTCAAAAAGTATAGCCGAGTAACTTTCGACCTTCTACATTTAAAAATAAGGGACCCCACAGGGTTGACATCATCTGGAACACTTTATTGAAAACACGGTAACATTTTGACCCCACAAGCATTAGTCAATAATTATTTGACGAAATGTCAACGTTTCAGTTTCGTTTGAAACCATTTACATAGTTAAGTTCTTGTTAATTAATTTTACAGCAGTCAGGTGTTGGTTGTAAAGCCTAACAACTTTCTATTTGACCCTGACACAGTGTCGCTACAAACAGTTTACCTATGGCAATAATGTGCATACGTCATGTATAGTCAGCATGGTGTGTATTGGCTTCATGTTGATATTTTTAATACCAAAAAAATTATTACAGAGAATCAAAGCTTTGTAATATTACCTATTCGTCAAAATCCAATTACTCAATATTTATGTATTCTTGATATTCTGACTCTGATGAAGTTTGATCTTCGTCAGATGTCGTGTCGCTTTCAGGACCACCAACCTCGATTATAAATCGTTTGGTCTGGGATTCGATTATAGGACCTTTATTCCTATAATCGTCTTCAATTTTTTTTACATGGTCGCATATAATCCACATTTATATTTTATCGAAGTCATCTATATCAATTTTCTTTTTGCGTGGGGCTTTATTTTGTACAGTTGGCAAAGTCGCTTCTTTATTTTTAGAATTATTTTTAATCGTCGATCTACATACACCTTAAATGAGAAAATAAAATCTATTAAGTTTAATTATAACAACTAACCAATTCAAATACAACCGCACTATAAAGTGTCAGTACCAGTCCTGTCAGTAACCAATTGCAAAACATTTTCCAATGGAATACTATTCAATCCTTCGTCCTTTCTTTGGTTTAAATATTTTATTGTATTTAAGACGATTTTTCTTGCTTCTATTGGTATCTTTTTCGGCATTTTTATGATAAAATCGTTTAAGTCGCGATATATTTTCTTCTTGTTTACATCGGTGACATTTGATGACATTCAACGCCTGATGTCAAACAGTAATAATTGCCAGTAAAATAAATTAGTGTCACTGAAAATCCGCAACATGGCGAGGGTCAAATAGTAAGTTGTTAGGCTTTAATTATGGTCTCTTTCTCCCCTTCAATTTAAAATGGTTTGTATACACTTGATTAAGTACCTACTTGTTTTTTTTTACGGGTGTAGGTAGGTGTAGGTACACAGGCAGGGCGTCCCAAAGTTATGGGACATGAAGGGCGAAGTACCTTAAATATCGTAGATAGGATATTTTGCTGAAAGAAGACTTTATTTTATTTTGAAAATTTAGTAATAGTGCATTCAAAGTTTTTCAAAAAAATACTTGCGTCTTCTTCTTTCTTAATTTTTTTTTAGTTTTAGTCGTTGTAGACAGGCGAAAGCACTAAGCAACACTGCCTTTTTTTGTGGTACCGCGCTCTTGGCGCATTCAGCCATCCAAATAAACGCGGAAACGGAATTTATGGATTTGGAAATGCGGAAAATTTGTTTTGAAATTAGGGTAAAAGAACAGGAAACCATACTGCCTTGTCATAAGGAGAAACCGTCCAACGATATATATTTTTTTATCAACACCGCCCCGCATTCCTGGCATTTGCGCAAATTGGTCTAAACCTAATTTCCCCGTCGGAAGTTCGGGGCCACCTGCCCCTCAAGCTGCGGGCGCCGCACCTGTGGCACGTGCCATCAGGTGAGGACGTTGGCGACCTTACCGCGAACCAGGATAGATGTGTTCTCTCTCGCACTTGTGAATTCGTACATACGTGCGACTGAGAGGCGACACGGCGATCTCGTTGATCGTAGTTTGCGATAGAAATAGAAAAAAAATTATGAGCGACACGACTGACATTGACAGGTTTTTTTTTTCTATTTCATTGTACTGATTGCGTACGAAAGCTAGGTTCTATTCATCCATAAAACTGCACAAATGTCACCTCTCGTACTTAAAAAAAGATTATTAACAATTTATAGGAAATAAAAGTAAAAGAGCCGCATTTACTTGAACCTTAAGTCGACGGCTATTAGGGAAAAATATAATATTCATACCTTCGGAAAACTTTACATAGCCAATTGATCAAGCATTGTCGCTGTCCCTGAATTGACTCTGATGATGCTTTAAATACATTGATAGAGACGGATACTAGATATTAAAAATTTTCGAAGGTCGCGAAAGGACTACATTACATAATTATACAGATTAAGTATTATGTATAGATGGTATTTTTACCACGACGAATTTCAAAATTGGGATTTGGGCATTTGTTTCAAGATCCCCAAGCATCAAGATGGATTTAGGTTTACTATTTGTTAAAGTATGACAGCATAATATAGTTGAGGAAATTCAGACACATTCGGGCTGGCACATCTTTCAGAGTCGCATGTCAGTCTTTAAGTACCCTCAACCAATTAAGTAGTCAGAATGACACATTGTAAGAGATATAATCATACAAAATGATTTTATAGCGTCATTTCGTTTATGTATGCGTTTATGTTTATGTTTACCTTCAGACCGACAACAGCGAAAATACCATAAACCGTATTCGAACTTATCTCTTTTTGCCACTCCATTAAAGGTTTAATTACAGTACCAGTGACATTTGCTTGAAATGTGCAAATTATCGAAGTCGCTATTTCACTATACAAAACTTAAACTTATCCATAACTTAAATAGATCCAATTTTTAACAGCAAGTATAATTATTAATTTATAGATACATTTACAACACAGTACTTCGGTCATGGGTTCAATCCCCGGCTCGTACCAATGATTTATTCCAAAAAAACATGCACGAAATATTTAATATTTACAACTGCTTTACGGTGAAGGAAAACATCGTGAGGAAACCTGCATCTGCGAAGAACTTCATGTATGAGAAGATTGAGAAGTTCCCTAACAAGTATTCGGCTAGCGTTCGGACTACGCAAAATAAGCACGTTTGTTGTCACATCACACATCATCAGCCTATAATCAGTCCACTGCTGGACAGAGGCCTCTATTACCTAAGCGTACGGACGCATTAGGAGGTAAATGCCCATAATCGCCACGCTGGGCAAGCGGGTTGGCGATCGTAGTAGTGTGTCCACTCCACTAATGATAATGCTGCTGCCCCTCATCAATCACTACATAGTATAAAATAAATTCACTTTTTCTGTCCCTATGTCCCTTTGTACGCTTAAATACCATTAGTAATAATCCCAATGTAGCTATGTAAGGTGTCTTAGATAAATAGTGCCATCTTCTCTGTATACCTCGGGCCTCACTGAAAATCAGCGTTGCGTAGTATGCCCTGCGGTGCATTACGTGACAACAAGCTGAGTGAGGACCCTTTGGCACAACTTCAATATCTCTGTTTTTAATGTAATATAATTTTAAGTTATGTTTTGTGCTAATAAATTCATTTCATTTCATTTCATAAATCTTTAAAACTACGCAACGGATTTTGATGAGATTTTTTTAAATAGGTAGAGTAATTCGAGAGGAAGGTTTTTATGTAGGTATAGTACCCGTGCGAAACGGGGGCCGGGTCGCTAGTTTTCGTTGCGGAAAATGCCTAGAAAACAATTCAATACAAAAAACACATTAGGTAACATATTTTCGCCAATCTCCGAGCACTTAACGAAGTTTTCCAAACGGGCGTAGCGGGAACCAGTTGCCCTACCATGAGCTGCCGCTACGTAATTAACGCGCGTTTACTTTCTATCCGGCTCGCTCGCACCTATAGGTACACGAGTACGAGTGGGATGAATAAATAAATAATAAAATAACTCTTCCGGACATCTTACACAAATCGACCTAGTCACATGGTAAGCTCAATTAAGGCTTGTGATGTCACCAAGGGTTTCTTGAAAACCTTAAACCTAAAGTTCAAATAGAGTTTTTGTTATAATTATTGATATAATTATTGTTTCACGGTATGTGTCAAAGACGTCAAATGTATGTTTTTTTTCTCAAACATGCAATGAAATATTGTCTTTACGTTCCTTAAAATAGACTCGGAACTATCGCTTTTAGGGCGCAGTAACTCACTGGGATGGAAATGGAATTTCATAACACTTTTCAGGCCTGGACCTGTAAAGTAGCCCTATGTTTGAGAAAAGCACTATATATGCCTCGGCGTGAAAACGGATTCCCAGCCTCGTTACCTATCCGGTATAATACCAACTTGTCCGAAAATCCTAATTTTCCCGGCCTCTGATGTAATATACTATTTACTTTCAACTGAACAATGGCTGACATAAATAGAAAGTAAACGCGCATTAATACTAAACTTCAGAGTTGCACAGTAGCTCATGGTAGGGCTACTGTGTGACTCCGAAGCAGCCGCGACTGCGAGGCGCCGTGCACGGTCGATAATACTGCTAGAGTATACAGGGTAACTATACAGCTATGCTATTCTCTTATTCACACATTCGACGCTGCGTTCGTCAACGAGCTCGACGACGAGACAGCCTTCACTTCGACGTAGAGCGCAGCGCTGCGAAAAACGGTATTCACTAACGTAGAACAGCTCGTCGTCGAACTGTAGGCGGTAACTCTCGACGCAGTGTAGTTCCAGCTCACGCCGCATTCGTCGCCGAGCGCTAGTGTCGTTTAAAGTGCATTAGTGAATACCATTTTTAGGCTCGACGCTGCCGCAGCGCTGACACAACGCTGCTGTTAGCAAGGCGGTTTCCTTAGTGAATAACACTGCTGGTGTGTTTCTTTAAAGGTGCATTCAGACTAAACGAGCATTCGCTATTCTGACCCCCAATCTACGAAATTCAATAACTACACAAAACGTGATTCGTTGATTTCGTAGAGTGGGGGATAGAATAGCGAATGCTCGTTTGGTCTGAATGCACCTTAACAGATCCCCAATATTGTTAGACTCTGTTTACTTATAACGTCGTATTACCAACACAGTACCTAACATATTTTCGCCAATCCTCAGCCAGTTAACGAAGTGTCTTAAAACAGACTCCCACTATTATTACACTCTTTAATGTCGTTACCCACTTATAATGTCGTGTTATTTATACTGTTCGTCTGTAAAAAAAATGTATTCAAACCTAAAAATTGGATTATTTCGTAATCACGCACTTTAGAACACAATTTTGGTTTTATCACTAAATTAAAACCTAAATTTTCAGCTCACATAAAGCACAAGTCTCCGTAACGTAACCCAGTGAGTGGGTAATGATCGTGCCTACGAACTTAAGAAGCTGAAGGATCTGGGTTCGAATACTGGGGACGGCATTTATTTGTCTCTTTATCAGAAATATTTAATTGCTGTTCATAGTTGAATTCTCTACACAATATGCACTTGCAGCTATTACTACATTATATCGTCCGTTTTAGTAGGTAACTACCCACCAAACAAGTCTTAATTGAGTTTACAATGGTCGATTTATGATCGTCCCATGATATTTATCGATTTTATTTATTTATTTGCCGTCATGTAGAGACAGTGCGTAAACAGAAGGCACCCGGCAGCAAATTACGCCGATATATCTCACGTGCCTTCAATTTGCGCACACTAGTACATGTGGAAGAAACATGTAGACTATTGTAGACCCCCGTACAGACGCACGTGCATTTGTTATATAATCTAACGGACATTAGCGATAAACGACACATCTGCGTACTGGCAGTTTGCAGACACATGTCTACAATTAACTGGAGCTACTTGGTTACAGTACTTAGAAGAATAGAGTAGAAATAGTAGGTACATTACACCCGGGTATAACCAACTGCTACCAAACGCACCAATGGATAATCAGCAGCATCATTGTATAAATGACCAAAGATCGGACAAACGCCCGTTATTTTGAAAACATAACTATGTTCCTAACAGTAGAGACTTCTTTAAATACCTATCTTATGTTATGAGAGTTATGATTATGAGATATGAACTTATTTTATTTTATAAGACATTTTTTAATAAAAAAAATATGTATTTAGGAGATCGCAACTCCTATTTACTTGTACACACCATGATTGTGAATTTGTGACCCATAAACGATTTAGATTTTTTGATATTGAATTACGATCTATATTATGTTTTTTAAAATGACGAGCTTTTGTCCGATCCTTCTAAATGACGTAACAGTTTTCAACCAACTTCAAAAAAGAAGGAGATTCTCAATTAGAATGTATTTTTTATGTTGAACTTTCGACTGAGTGAAACGATTTAGCTGATGTTTGCCGATTGGTCCCATTTTAATTTGGTCCAGTTCTGACACTGGCAACCATGAGAAAACCACGACAAATGGACGAATATCTAAATATCATGCCAACCGAGATGGTCCCGTTGGCACCAAAGTCGGGGTCTGCGTTGGGCTCTCGGAGAAATCGGTCGAAGTCGGTTGTTTTGGCATTACATGACCTACAGACCAACCAACGTGGAAGAAATACGTTTTAATATTTAAGTTTATACCACGAAGTTGATGTCGCTCAAAGTCAAAGTCAAACTATTCTTTGTTTGTTGTATAGTAAGCTTATTAATAAGCATTTTCGAATCATCTCAGCAAGCATAAGTCGTGGCATGATGACAATGATTTTCAGGACAGCCACAGGCCACATATCCGTTTTCACAATTTACGGTTACCTAGCCAACTAACATATGAGGCACAGATCAGAGAATACTAGTACATGGGGTTAGATGCTTATGTCCGTTAATTTTTCACAACTCTAATCAACTACTTTCCAACCGTTTGCCCTCGTGTCAGTGAATTGTGCAAGTGGACCTTAAACGATAATTTTGGACCATCAAGTATGGTCCTAGGTTCGAGTGGTTCGAACCTCAGCAAATTGATTGTTACAACTGGTTTGGATAATTTACTACCATACGAGAAAATAAGAAGTTGTTAAGAAATCATCATCCAAGAGTGGGAGGCCTGATTAGAGGTATCTATTGAGTAGTATTTCCTTACAATTCCTTTCAGTTAGATATTGATGTAAGAAGATGAGCCTAAAGGAAAATAATTGGAATAAAGAAATCTCTGTCTTCATACATAGGTATCCTGAAGGTATTATGGACCACTGAAATAAGATGTTAATTATATTGACGATACCATGCTCTATATTTAGGTTCATGTTTGAGAGATGCTATTACTTATTGTACAATAAAATAATTATGTAGTTTCTTGTGTTCAAAAAGTTGTCAATAATTTGGTAGTGTCTGTAACTAGTAGCGACACCTTGTGGATTATGGTGGATAAAAGCAGACAAACGTGTAATTTGCTACTCGGCGCTAGAGGGCGCTAAATTCAATTGTAACATTATTGTGCCATAGATAAAGTATAGTACGTATACATGGATATACTTCGAAATGACAGATGATGAAATAAAATGGCACTAAAAAGAAATTAGGAAGTAATAATAATTGTTTAGTACATTTCATACTTTTGTTATATTTAGTTCTCCTGTTGTTGGAAGGACATTTACTTGTACTTACTATTCTCTGACCAACAATCTCCGTATGTAGAAGAAGGCGACAAATTAAAAAGAATAGGCGCGAAGAGTTGGCCGTTCATATAAAATACAATTTCCCGCCTTTTTTACTGACAGAGATTGTAGGCCAGAGTATAACATACAACAGAGCATGTTATGTTATCCTACCGGGCCTACCGGCCTACACAAAATCTGGAATATCGGGATCTTGATACAGGAGCAGGCTTACTACCGCGAAAATCGAAATTCGTAAAATTCGAGGATTTTCTCTGTCACTCCAACGAAGGCGTCGTTAGAGTGAGAGAGACAAATTCTCGAAATTTGCGGATTTCGAAGTTGGCGGTAGGGCCGCAGGAGTGAACAGGATACTAGGAGTCACGCTGAGCAAATTTCACCCTATAAAAATATTACCCTAATTATATGAATTATATTATATTATAATTAAGAAATTGCGAAATGTCGCGATTTCTTGATTGTCTCCATAGTAAAAGTTGCTAAACGTGACCGTTCCTTATACCCCGCCCCGTTCACTTTTGCTAAGTGACTTAAAATCATCCTGTACACCTATAAAGTTTGAAAATCACATGATTGCAATTGACAATGATATCAGCAATATGGTGATATATTGCTGATATCATTTTCACGCGCAAGCATCATGAACACTGCAAAATTACACCATAATTATTTAATAAAATAATGTACATCATAATCAGTGGTGTAGGTATAAATTATTGTTACTAAATTGGCAGTAATAATCGTAAAAGTTTCCATTAGGTAGGTAGATAAATACATTTTGAAAGTAAATTCATTTTTAAATCCAACGTATAAGAGTGACACTGACATGTATGCTTATTTTATTTAGAGGTAAAATGTATTAGCTACTGTTGGATTTTTCTCTGTCATACCAACGAAGGCGTCATTAGAGTGACAGAGCCAAATTCGGAAATTTGCGAACTTCGGAGTTCGCGGTAGGGCCGCTGATTAATTCACGTCAATCATCATCGCCAACTGCGCAACCCAAAAACAAATTAATTACCTTCTCGGCAAATTATTTTACCGCTTTGTTCTGTGCGCTATAACGATAACGAAACTCTTCCGGTTTGCATGGAACACGTTTTTTGGCATTATTGGACAATTTCATTGTACCTAATTGAAGAATTAAGTTCATAATTAAAAATCCATAATTATCTAAAAATGGGAAACTTGTTGGTATTCGTCATACACGTGACCCGTTTAAGGGGGGAAAGCATCTTCATAATCACGTTTGGTCAGAACCGTAGGTAGTAGATAAAATAGTACATTACGATACAAGTGCGAAAAAAATGAAGTTCGAAAAGAGTGGAGATAAATCAAAGTACGACCGAAGGGAGGGCTTTAAATCGACACGAGTTACGAATTTCCTTTTCGCACGTGTATCGTACGACCTTTTTCAGTAGATATGGCACTCCAAAGATTTCGACCTGACATTAAATTAACCGCTTCTCGCACTAGCGCGTAAAAAAGCACCAACTGTACAAAAAAAAACCTACACACAGTATACCTAAGTGCACTCTAAAGGTGCGTGCAGACCAAAAGAGCATTCGCTATTCTATCCCCCACTGTACGAAATCAACGAATCACGTTTCGTGTAACGATCGAATTTCGTAGAGTAGGGGGATAGAACAGCGAATGCTCTTTTGGTCTGCACGCACCTTAAGACCAAAAAATTGCACGCAAGTTTCATTGCTACAATCAATTCAGTGAATGTAACGAAAATTACATGCTATTTCGTACAGGCAGTGACGGGAAATTCCGGTAGTTATATTTATCTACTAATATCGACTTCTACTCGTATTTTCTGATATAAATATAGATACTTATCAATGGTTAAGAAGAATCGCCTGCGACCCGCGAACGTCACTTCGGCTTTGCCTACCCCATTGGCACCGGTCGATATCTGATATTAATTATAATTAATATTTCTTACTTCGCCAAAATTTTCAATATTAATTGAGCGGAAATAACCTGTATTCATTAATCCGTACTTCATTTTACGTCTACGACTACAAACAAAGGCATATTAAATAAGACAATGCCGTTAAAAAAAGTATTGATTAACGACAAGTCTTTCCCTGCGGCTGGTTTGGAGATATTGAAAGATAAGTGAGTTTTTTCGTTTTCATACCTAACAATTTTTTTTATTTTTCAATTTAGTCTGACAAACATAACTTATCACTAAAATGGGCAGCTGGCAAATGCACGTAAGTGCATTCAACTGGCCGCCCATAGAAAATTTTGATTTTGCGCCTTTTAATGAATAGTAAACTTCATCACAGATAACAAATTGGATTTAGGTAGTATAGTATCATGTAGTACCTACAATTTTGGATTCATTAAAAAAACCGTAACGACAACCAAAACATAGATGTCGCTGCTATTATAAGCCCATTTTTTTAAAGCCATTTTTATTTTGATAAGTTTTAGTTAAACTTAGACGCCTGTCTGTAGTGTTATCTTGATTTGAGCCACCTGTTGCTGTGTTACCGCTGAATTCCTGAATGGACACACCTACACAACACATACGTAGAATCATTTCCACAATATATACAAAAATGTTTGCGCGTGCGCTATTGACAGTAGAGACCGAGGTCACTGTTGTACACGAGTATGACAGAAGCGGCGTGCTATTCTCAAATTATATGCTCAATTTTAATATCAATCATCACGACTTTGATAGTCTCGCGTCAGAATATACGTAGTGTTTAAAATAAGAACACCTATTGCACAATTTACGTCTAGTATTGTAGTGATAATAAGCCAATTGTTATCTGATATCTCATTATCATCTAACACAGATAAAGTGACCTTATATACATATAGTTTCCGCGCCCACTTTATTTGTAAACGTATCGTAAAAGATGGCTCTTAGAAGAATATTGATTGTTAATAAAACTTTCCCTGCGGCCGGGTTGGAGATATTGAAAAAGCAGTAAGTTATTTTTGATCGCTCTTACATTCTTGCATTAACGACTAATTGTTTGTTTTTATTTTACTACGTATTGTGTTACGTTGCGTCGGTATTACGTGAGCATTACGATTATTGTTAGGAACGTCAAAATTCAATGCCAGATGCTACATGCTCGACTGGCTGTTATCGCTAATCGATACCGGATCGTTGATATTGATCTGAAGTGATGTGTGAAGTTGATAAGGTACCTAGGTACTACGTATGGCATACAGTGGTGATTTGTCTGTCTTTAAAACTTTCGTCCTTAATCAACAGCTACCTATCTTTAAAAATGAAAACAATACCCAGTGCAATGAATATGAATATGAATATGAAAAGAGACCGCGATAGGTGGCAATCCAGGCCTGCTACCGCGAACATCGAAGTTCTAAAATTTCGGGGATTTTTCTCTGTCACTCTAATGACGCCTTCGTTGGAGTGACAGAGATAAATCTCCGAAATTTACGAACTTCGGTGTTCGCAGTAGAGGTTGTGGCTTCGAGTCTTCGAGTTCCTTCAGTTTTTTTTTTTCATGGCTCTGGGTATTTTTTGCCATGTTGTAGCTAGAATTTATATTATTTATTCAAACGACTGTAGGTACTGTGAGATCACATAGAGTAACAGGTACAGCAGCCAAAAGTTGTGGCTCTATTTGCGCCACCCGGTTGACACGTGTAGGGCGTTGGTGGCAATCTCCTACGGACGTGAGCAACTTCATCCCCCATAGCAAGTAGCTAGAATAAAAGTGGTATATTCTAAGGTAAAAAAGGAACAAAATCAACATGTTTCAAATATATTAATTGATTTAAGATTTTCAGATACCTACTTAAAGTTGTTAGGTATATTAATTAGTTTTAGTTAAAGTTGACATATAAAGTACCTATGGCAAGCCAAAGTCTCAGTAAGTAATTTAACCAATACACACCTTTGTCCATAATATTTTGCTTTTGCTGATTGCTGGTTAAGCAAACCAATTCGGTATTCTTATACATCTAATTGAAAAACAGGAAAAGGTGCTATCTACCGAAAGTTCGATTGATTTGCCGGGATTTGTGTTAAACTTTGTTTTTTTTCATTAGCTTATGGACCCAATTCTTTATCAAATCAAATCAAATATCTTTATTTTGCATGAAATATGGTACAATAGATGGGTTTGAATACAAGGAAGCACTTTCATATTTCACCAGCAACTGGCATGCAAAAAACAAATACTTACAAGCTATATACACAAATGGAGATTATCATTATTTAAATTCTCATGCTGCTCAATTAGAATAATTAGTTATATATTTATGTACATGTCACTTGAAATGTCATAGGTTGTTACTTAGTCTAGCTAGTCACAAAGGTAAATTAATGTCCAAAATTAAAATAATCAAAAAATTCACCAATAGAGTAAAAACATTCTTGTGTCAGCCAATTCCTTAGTTTACGCTTAAAAATAGTAAATGGTAGAACCTTAATGTCATCCTGCAGTCTATTATAAATACTAACCGCCATGCAGTAAGTGCTGTTGCCGTACAATTTTGTCCTTTTATTGGGTATTACAAGACGGTTAGGGTACCTAGTATTGAAATTACAGAAGTCTTTATATGTTGTAAATAGCTCAGAATGAAGTCTGACAAATAAACAAATTTCGTAAATGTACATGCACGGAACTGTAAGAAGTTTCATATTTTTAAAAAGAGGTCTACATGAAGTCATTATATCCACATTGCAAACGGCTCGGATGCATTGTTTTTGTGCTAACAAAGCTTCATTGATCAAACTCGAATTACCCCAAATTAAAATGCCATATTTTAGTATATAATAAACATATCCATGATATGCTTGTATTGCAGTCTCTTGGCTGCTAATTTTTGCCAACCTCCATAGAGCATATGCAAATGAGTTTACTTTGCGGCATACTTTTTTTATATACTCATTCCATGATAAAGAGTCATCCAAGCTTATACCTAAAAATTCAGTCTGTTGGGACTCCGTTAGAATTTGATTGCCAGAAGTAACAGTAAGTTGTTTTTTACGGGCATTTCTATTAACGAACTGCATATATGTAGTTTTTTGTAGATTGACATTTAAATTGTTCTGATATAACCATTTTACAATGTTTTTGACAGTGACATTATTATATGTTTTAAAATCACAACAAGGTATAACAACGGATAGATCATCAGCGAAAAGAGTACAATCAAATGTTGTAATTTCTGGCAAATCGTTAATATATAGTAAAAATAATAATGGGCCTAAAATGCTCCCTTGCGGCACTCCCACCTTGTTATATCTTGTAGACGATTGATAAGTAGAAACTGTACTGTTACAATCAATTTGGGATACCTCTACAAACTGAGTTCTAGCGTGCAAATAGTCTCTGATCCATTCATTGACAATCCCTCGTATACCGTAGAGTTCACATTTACGTAGCAAGATATCATGGCGCACAAAATCAAAAGCTCGGCTCATTAGACGACGATTTCGACGTAGCTTGGGCGTAATAACTCTTGTATGTTCTAAACCTTCCTAATAAATTGAAATATTGCAAGATTTTGCGTATCCAGTATTAATTCACGTGTAAACTTTGACGACCAACTAGGATAGCAATAGATAATCACGAAAAATATAAATTGCCTTTTCTATTTCAGAGTAGAGGTGACTATTGTGCCTCACATGGACCATGAGCCCGAAAGTTTGCCTGCAATAGAAAAAGAGTTGAAGGAGAAAAAATATGATGCAATCATATGGAACACAAAGCACAGATTAACTGGACCGCGTCTGGACTTAGCTGGTATTTTATTGTAGACCTGTAAATATAAAATGCAAATGAACAAATACAAGAATGGCGTCTAAATATAACATTTAAGTATATAACTATTATTACGAATTATATCGCGTGTATTGTTGTTGTTAATTTAATAAGGTACATCCCACCCGACGTTTCGAACACTTTACAGGGTTTGTGGTCTACGGGTAACTTGTAACTGAAGAAAATATTATTATATCATATTATATTTAGTAAATTTGCTTTGTAACTACTTAGACGCCGTGACTAATCCAACACTCGTTATAACGTCTGATATGTCTGCTTATGTATTACATAGAACTTATTAATAATTTAAAAAAATGATTTTGTTTTACATATAGACATGTCTCTCGATCGTAAAAATGTATTTTCAAATATTCCAGGGCCCACTTTAAAATGTGTGTCTACGATGTCGTCTGGTTTGGACCACATCGATATAGAGGAGTTTAAAAAGCGCGGATTGCTTCTGGGCAACACACCTCAGGTTCTGGATGATGCAGTGGCAGATATTGCCGTTGGGCTGCTCATAGCTGCGGCCAGAGGATTCAAAGAGGGAGTAGAGGAATTAGAAAGGTTAGGAGAACTTCGTGTCAATGAATTCACAAAGTTCCAGGGGCGGGCGTAGCTACTGCCGTATCTGCCGTATCAATTATACGGGGCCCCCGGGCCACGGGGGCCCCCAAAGTGTGGAAGGAAAAAGAATAAAAACTTTCTAATTTATATTACCTCCATATAAGGGCCTCCAAAAAAATTTTATACGGGGCCCCGACAAGGCACGCTTCGCCACTGCAAAGTTCCACTTTAAGAGCTTAACTAAGTGCCTAAAAACTTGTTTAGACTAAAAGATGGCGATGACGATGAGGAATGAATTAAGGATTTTTTAAAGTTATAAATACAAGGTAATGCAAAACTCCGTTATTTGCTATCGAAACCTAACAAAATCATTGTACCTTAAAAAAACTTTTTTTATAAAACTGATAATGAGATTAATGACATAAAATATTTAGGAAGCTAATACGTAGATATAGTTATGCAAAATCTAGTGAGACGTTTTAGACATCAAATCTAGCAGGAATCACTGAATTAGCGATAATCCATAGTTGTCTTCCATTAAAGATGTTCATTAGAATTTCGATACACAATTAGCATATTTGCTAGACAGAGGTAACCAAGAATATTATAAATTCTTACCAGTTCTGCTCGGGTCAGTGGTGTAGGGTTAGAACCGGAAGTAGTTTTAATTTTAAGTGTAACTTAGACCATTCAAAAGAGTTTGTTTATATTCCAATTAGAATACAGAATCATTTGACTATGACTTTGACTTTGAGATCATTG
The DNA here is from genome assembly GCA_025490895.1 of Thaumatotibia leucotreta. Lineage (NCBI taxonomy): Eukaryota > Metazoa > Arthropoda > Insecta > Lepidoptera > Tortricidae > Thaumatotibia > Thaumatotibia leucotreta. The sequence continues at coordinate 101,876 of JALPQI010001387.1, read as the reverse complement.
TTATAACAGTGGCGCATGGAAAGCAGGAGTGCAATGGCGGCTGGGACAAGACATTGTGGGCAGCACGGTTGGCATCGTGGGTCTTGGTGGCATCGGGCAGGCTGTCGTCAGGAGGCTGAGGGGCTTCGACGTGAAGAGGTTCGTGTACAGTGGCAGGAGCGATAAGCCTGAAGGTGTGTTTAACATTAGGTTCTTGAAAATAATGACAGGCATCCTATTGTAATAACATTACGCACACATAATCAAATTAATCAATTTTATCATCGCTACACCGATCAGCTAAACCAAAAGTTTAATGCTCGGCCTATCTATAAGATACGTGATGTGACTAATGTGGAATTGGTACAATCTCTAGATGCAACAGCTTGGAATTAGTTGATTTTAAGGCCTATCATCATAATGCTCTACCATACATAATTACTAATTAGGTTTAAATTACATTTACTTTAGGAATGTCATTTTAGACAGATTCCTAATAATAGTCATAATTCTCGTGTAACAACGTATTGTCTAACATTTTCCTTTCTTCCCCAGCCAAAGCCTTGGGTGCAGAACGACTCTCTATTGAAGAATTGCTGAAGGAAAGCGACTACGTCATCCTATGCTGCCCGTTAACAAGTGAAACTAAACATTTGATCAATGATCAAACGCTGAACATTATGAAGAAAAACGCTGTTCTAGTTAATATAGCAAGAGGAGGTAAAATATCCAACTATTGAGTCCTATTCCTATTCTTTTCTCGACTTTTACTAGCCGACTTGATGAACACACTACCTATTCCGTCAGATACTAAGTTCTACAGGTAGTATCACCACTGGAATGGAGATCAACGAAGTACATTTTATTGGTTATTCATCGTTTTTAATATTGTATTTTGCAATCTATCGATGTTATCCAGTAAGTACAAGATCGTGATTATTTTAGATTGACAAACTTCATTATTACATTACAAAAATCTTTTTTTACAGGTGTTATAGACCAGGAAGCGTTGTACAGGGCTCTGAAAGAAAAGCGAATTTTCGCAGCTGGGCTTGATGTTGTGACACCGGAGCCTCTTCCAAAGGATGACCCTCTAATCTCACTACCCAATTGCTGTAAGTTCCCATCCGATATTTCTACCGATCATACCTAACAATTTTATAGAAATCTCTTAATCAAAGATAGATCTGACGTAGAAAGATATATAAGGTCCTAATTTATTAGATGCAGATATTTTTACAGCTGATAGTACTCGGTCTCTGGAGTATATTAAACCGTGAAACATTATAGCTTTTACGATGATTTTTTGGAGAAAACGGAAAAACAAATTTCCTACGTAAAATCACCCTGTTTTTGTGATTATTAAATGAAAACTCATTGAACAGATTCTAATACCTCTTTTACGTACCACTTAACTGGAACTGGCCACTTCTTGATTGTCAATGTCATGTTATTTTCCTTTGGATTGTATCGTTTGATGACATGACAGACAGTGTTATTGTGACATGTGATAATGCACACATGATGATTTTTTTTAGACGAAATTATAATTAATTTTTTTGTTAGGAAAATGAAATCGAAAAAATTACATGAAAAGATTTCTTAATTTATATTTAAAGTTAATTATTTTAATGTAAAGTATCATGTGTTCAAATATCTGCAACTAATAAATTAGGACCTTATATATTATAAAATTCGTTATCTTTTTGTCTTTCGTAAACTCTCATCTCTCTCTCATCATTATCGTGGACTCTTTGGTGTCGGTTTTGAGAACTGATATGGGATTATTATAATGAAGTATAAGATTAAGTACCCAAGTATGTAATTCTTATAAGTTGATGTGTATGGTTTTCCATTCTTTTTTTTATCTTTTACAGTTATTCTACCCCACCTGGGAAGCGCTACAAACGAGACCAGAAACATGATGTCTAGAATTTCGGCGAACAACGTTTTGTTAGCTTTAGAAGGGAAGCCTATGGTGAATCCTATTGTCTGAGCGTCTGACAAACGTGACCGATAAATCCGATAATGCATGTGCATGTGCAACTCAATAATATTGATATAGGTACCTATGTAATTCATCGCATTTTGCATATACCTAGTATTAAAAAGCTAATTATATTATTTAGTGTCTTATTTCATTTTATCGAAAACATATTTTATACGCTGTGCAACTAGCTTTTTAGCATTTTTCTACGGACAGTCAAATCTTCCGTTTACGTTTTTTTAAATTTGCCGCCTTTTTCTACTGACAAGCTGGTTGGACAGAGTATATTTACCTCCAGCCTCCAGGGTTGCGTTTTATAAAGTTACAATTTTGCTGTTTGCCTCTCTTTCTAGCCAATATGTGCGTGCGTTAGAGAGGCAAACAGCTTTTAGCCCTCTACTTAGCGATTTATAACGGTATGTAGGTATATTAAAAAAAAAAATTGTTTAATATTTTCTTTTCAAAAACAAATCTATTAATTAAATAACACCTTTTTTGTAATAGATATAATCAATTCCTGTGATCATTTTTGTTCATAACATGTTTTTTATGACACGGTAAAAACACGTAAATTGAATTTTTGTCGTAAAAGTCCTGGATCGAATAACTATATTGTACAAAGTCAATGTTTTCAACTTGTAACAGGATTGTGAAAACTATTGTGAATTCGATTAGATAATAAAAATAATACCAGTTAAAGCAAATATATGCTTAAAAATACACGTAAATAGGGCCCGAAAAGGGCGTAACAACACGTACAATTTCCGAGTACAGAATACATCGACTTTTGAAATAATTACACGTACCTGTACTAACTTCTTTTGTTTTATTGTTAACTTGCTAAATCCGCCGAAAACTTCGTAGACACGCTAGACATACAGCAGCCACCATCAACTAACTAGGTATTCACAATTTATTCTCATAGCATAATTCCGTCACGCACAGTCACAAGTCACAACACTTAAAATAAACGTAAAAAAAATCTGTTAGAACCGAATTGTATTAATATAACAATGAATGAGTTTTGTTTTGATAGATTTTCTACTGATTAACCTCAAACCTGTATCGCAAAAATCAAAACCGACTCGCGACTGTTTGTAAACAAATAAACCTGACGGAATGTAATGCCTCTCACTTCAAGTAAAAATCGCAACATAGGAGAGTTCTTAAAATTAGTCGTATTACATCTCGAGGCTCGGTGAGTCAGAGAGAGACCGACATTGGCCGTCCATCTCGCACGTATGGTGCCTAGGCGCAGCCTATTCTTTTGATTGTGTGCGTATATTTTCTATCTTCGTGTGCACTGGGCAAGAATATGTATATACTTCACGGACATGTCTATACAAACGCACTGTGTGAGTGTGTGTATTTTTGTAGGCTTCGATCGCCGTTGCCTTATCCCAGATGGGGCTTGGGCAGCCGCGCGCTAGGCTAGCTAGCGCGCGCGGAAATTTAAATCGCCGCGAGCTCCGATAATATAAATATTTGTGGATTTCTTTCAGAAAACATGACAAATTATTATAATGAAGACGAAAAAGTATATGTAGATGCTGTTCTGCTAGGGTAGGCAGTGCCTATTTGCCTATATGGAGTGCACGCCACTGGCTGAATATAGTATCACAGTTGTACCTACATCCACCGCGTCCCGGCGATCTTCATAAGGTTGTTTATTCACCAGCGGACGACTAAGCTCCATTTGTCAGACTGTGGTCTTCAATCAATATGGCCTGCCCATTGCCATGCCTGCCATTGCGTCGCAGCCACTTCAGCTCGCTAATCTGGACTTCAAGAGGGCTATGTCGGTGACTTTAGTTCGTCTCCGGACCAGATCTCATCATTTCGGATTCAATAAAGTAGAGAAACTCCGAACATAGCTGTCCATAGCTCGTTCAGCTACTTTGTGTCTTGAATTATGGCCGACAGTAAAGGACCATGTTTCAACGTCGTAACTCAACATTTCGTCTTAGGGCACTGCGGTATGTCGGTAATGTTGGCCGAAAATAAATTGCATAGTTTCCTAAACATTTCCCATCTGTTGACATCTTTCTCGAAGTTGAACTTACTTCATTGGACTATTTTGTCCCACGTAGGCGTACAAGTCAAAAACTTGGAGTACCGAGTTTTCATCAGAAACTGGGATGGGCACAATATTGGCATTTGACATAAATGTTCATTTTTATGCTCACTCATTGGGAACCTCGTTTGAGGTCATCGAGGATCGTGCTGAGTTCCTCCATTGGCTTGGCATGGCAACGATTTCGTCGACAAACCGAAGGAATACATCACTGTATTCTCTGTGTGAGGTCATGCCAGTTCCTTGCCATCCCAGGAACTTCAAGGCGTCTTCTATTGCGGTAGTATACAGTTTCGGAGAAATAACGTCTGTGTTACGCCTCTTCGCAACGGAATCGTGTTCATGCTCTGCTTCTGTATTCGGTCCAACATTGTGACTTCAACACTTCGGTGTACCGATAGTACGGCTCACATTTCCACTGAAACGAAGGCTTTCTCATGGGCAACAATCGCTAAGCACAATGGAAAATTACACTCTTCAGTCTTTTGCATAATTTGCTGCAGCTCCATATGGATGCGAACTATGGGGCCAAACTATAGCTTCCTTGGAATCCAGCTTGTTCAGGAGGCTAAAAACGTCAAGTCGTGTTCTACACAGTCTGATGACCCTAGACAACAGTTCAAAAACATGGCTCAGGAACGAGACGGGCTTGTAGTTCTTCAAACGGGTGTTATTAATTTAGCTTTTTTGAAGAACAACGCCAACTTGGTTCTGTTCCATGTGTCAGACGTTTTTCCCTCGGAAAATCGCTAGCTCGAATTACAGAGCTTCTGGGTGACTTATATTACCGGTGTAACACTCGCTCTTAGAAGCTCAGTTATTCTGTCATCGCCCGGCGCCTTGTTGGTCTTAACCTTTTTTTTTTGTTTAGGGGGGGGGAAATGCTTTACGCATACCGCTCGGGTGCGGGAGGGGACTCGAGCGGTTATGTGGGACGGTTACGGGGGAGGCCTACGGTATACCCACTAAAACCCCCCCCATATCGTCGCCTTTTTGGCGGGGTTACGAGAACGCTCTCGCTTACATTCGCAACCCCGCCGGCGGCAGTTGCTTGCCAGTTCCTTCGCGGGTGTCCGAAGACCCTCCACGCTGGGCGCGCCAGATGGTTGGGCGCGCCTTCCTCCTCGGTCCGTCCCTAGACCGCCACAAAGAGACCGTGGGTGCCGAAAGATTTCCCGGCATCCGGCGTCATATCAGGTGTGCGGTTATGCCGCCGATCACACTTCGGCTGCAGAGGATAGGGCGAGCGGCAACGACAACACCGATACTCCTCTTCCTCTGCAGCCCCACCGGAACGGCCCCGCCAAGGTCGCAGGGGGTAGGGCGAAAGGCGCTCCGTAATACCATCACGCCTCTCCCCCTGCGATCCCACCTCGGCCGCAGAGGATAGGGAGAGCGGCAACGACAACACCGACACTCCTCTTCCTCTGCGGTTCACCTCCACGCGTCCTAAGTGGGCTCGACTTGGGGCGTCCTCCTCGGGCCAGCCGGCGGCCCAAAACTGGCCGGCCCTGGTTGCCTCTTCGCTTCACCGTGGGTGACCAGTCCACGGTTACTGAGCCCCTCCACCACGACTAGGTGGGCACCCCACGGAGGGTTGTTGGTCTTAACCTGCTTAATCTTGCACTGAGTTATGTTCGCGATATCTTTGGTATAAGGTCAGTACAGCGGCCCTACCACGAAAAACGATATTCGTAAATTTCGAGGATTTGTCTCTTTCACTCTAACGATGCCTTCGTTGGATTGGAGCTACAGAGAAAAATCCTGAAAATTGACGAATTTCGATTTTCGCGGTAGGGCCACTGGTCATAGGACCTCTCGATCTCACCGAAAATCTATGCTTTTGTTAACTTTATGGCAACTTCCCGTTTCGACTTTTTTAGCTAGCTTTGACATAGCGTGTTCGTGGGTTTACAAATATTGCAGGTCTATTTTAAAATCTTTTAGTAATATTGTTGTTACAAACAGTTTACGATGCATTTTGAAGTGATTGTGTGAATATAAAAACAAAGTACGCGGTGAAATTGTAACCTATTCTTTTACTTTGGATAAATTATTAGAATTGGGAATTTAGAAAAGATTCTGGACCTGACGCCTCAGTGCTGCTACCCTGGTGAACGACATTTCAGAAAACCCTCGTTGTAAAATGTAACTTTATAAAACGCAACCCTGATGTACGTATAAACTCTAGCCAACCAAACCAGGGTCGCATTTTATAAAGTTACAATTTATAATTTTGCTGTTTGCCTCTCTTTCTTGCCAAGCCAATGTGTCCGTGCGTTAAAGAGGCAAACGGCGAAATTGTAAAATGTAACTTTATAATATAAAAAAACGTGACCCAGCATGTCAGTACAAAAGTTGGCTGACCATTATTTTTCATTTGGCGCCTTTTTCTACTGACACGCTAAAGTCTGGCTAATGAAGACTCTAGTCGGTTAGAGTATTATAGTGGCAGTACTATCTAGTATTCTAGTCACACATGTGCACTATAAAATAAATTAGTAAAAGACGAGACACTACATCTAGCGCCATCTACCGCATCGCCTTACTATACCTAATACCTAACCTAATTCTGTTGAATGTTGATATGATGTTGTTGTTGTTGAGTGTAGCTGTCAAAGGGAAAAGTAATTGTTATTTACCTTTTAATTATTTTTAAAAGCAACCTTATATCCGTGTATTACATTGTAACACATTTTATTGCACATATAAAACTACTTTCAAAGTAAAGAAGTTTTCAAAGTAATCTCGTTTCCATCTGTCCAAAGTAATAAAATAACGACCTTCGATAGTTCAATCGTAAACTTTTAATTTTCAAGAGTAATCATTTTAACTGATAACTGATAAGCGCAACCAATTAAGCATAATGGTACGGAAATTGTATTTATCCATAGTTAATAACGTTCGCCGGTTCACAGACACTCGTTACTCAAAGTCGCGTTGTGTAAGTGAGCAAATTTAAAGTGTAATCAAATTCAGGCTCTCTTTGTTATCAATTGATAAACTGATAAGATGTGTATTTACTCAGTCGCGTTACTCGGTCTGTGTGCATTTGTTTCGCAGACTGGAAGCGCTGAGATTGCAAAAATGACGAAGGATTTAAAAGTATTGGTTTCATCTAATGATTACCCTGAGGCGGGAACGGAAATATTGCAGGAACAGTACGTATTCGAACACGGTTTTAAAATAATATATTTCATTATTTATTACTATTGCCACTTTGAATCGTAGTAAGGATACATAATAGTTATTTTAAGGGGTTTAAAATATTAACCTCTACCAATCAAAAACCAATTAATTTTTAAATGGTTTGTACCTCATAAGTTCGTAAAAACACAATTAATAAAGTTACTCTATTCATAATTATTGACTTTAATTTTATTTGTTTTTTCTATTATTCCTTGCTTAAAATAATGACTGTGTAAGTTACTTTTAAAACTTCAAATTATATTATTTAAATCTTGCAACCACTTGTGTAGGTACCACCCCAATGCTATAAAAATTGGGGCAAGTCAATAATCAGTTGTGTTATGTTAAAAAGCATAAATATTAAATGCTTTTATTGAATTATCCATGATAAGATTAATAAGCATGTATTCTATTTATTACAAGCATTATTTATTTATTTATTATTTAAGTTTCAAAAGTAAATATTATAGTTTCACAGTTCTCCAAAGCCGGTACAACAATTTTGGTGAGGAAGGGCTCACCCAAAACAAGGAAGAGCTTCTCCGACTGGCCCCGGGCATCTCAGCACTAGTGTGGGTCTCACACCACCCCATCACCACGGAGCTACTTGATAAAGCTGGTAGGTTACATTACATTACTAATTCAGAATTTCATCATAGCTGAAGAAAGAATGGACATTCTTCTAAAAAGGATTAACATATTTAACCCTTTACCTACGGGTGTCAACCAGAGTTGCCACCACTGTCAAATTAAAGTCATACTTATGTAATGGTGTCAAGTCAAACAATTTAATGGCAAATATTATGGCCCCGTAGGTAAAGGGTGAAATTAAAATGAAACCTAAAGTGGAGCTATTAACCGGAAGGCACAGCAAAGGTAGACTGATGACCTGGAGTAGGTTCCAGGACCCGCAGGCCGCGGGTTGCGCAGTACCATTATTTATGGCAATCTTTGGGGGAGACCTTCATTCAGCAATGGACATCTTTCGGCTTATATGATGATGATGAGGCCAAAAGTGCTTGCAGCTATGCTTGTGCCTAAAGAGGTCTGGTCTAAGAATACACAAAATCTATACCTACAATGCTACTTTTCTCCCAAGTATTTTCTACATACCTAATTTAATTGAAGAAATGGCTTTGTTTACTGTACACTCAGTTTTGTAAATTTCTTATGTACTGCTGTTGATGTCCCAAATAAAAATAAAATAAAGGTGAACAAAGTAACTGTGACAAGGTAACAGGAAAATGGTATTCATAACATTTAATGGATATTTCTGTAAGCATAAATTGTAGTCCAGGGTCGCGTTTTATAAAGTTACAATTTACAATTTCGCTGTTTGCCTCTCTGACGCACTCACTTATTGGCTAGAAAGAGAGGCAAACAGCGAAATTGTAAATTGTAACTTTATAAAACGCGACCCAGCTAACAAAATGTTAAGTCATTTTGTACCTATCTTATCTGTGTGGATGTTATGTAAAGGTTATCAAAAGTTATGTTTAACCTTGACCTATACTCCATCAAAATAAGTATATTATTAGATGATTTTCTGTTGCCTTAACAATTTAATGATGATGAGGTTTTGTTCATCTCTCAAACTTATCCAGGCGGAACCACTCTTATTCACTCAACTAAACTTACTTTCTATCAGCTCACTAGATGGCGTCACAATATTTTTATATAAGAACTATAAAATAAACTACAAAATTAGCTTCTGGTACCAACCGAATAATTGTAGTCAAAATACTATCCCAAACGAGATGTGTTCATGGGCCGTTATAGAAACCTAACTGTCATATGTCATGTCCCTGGGCAGACCTTGTCGATAAAATGTAAAGGTGCATTTAGACCAAAAGCACTCCACAAAATTCGTTCGTTGCACAAAACGTGATTCGTCGAAAGTCGTTGATTTGGTAGAGTGGGGGATAGAATGAGCGAATGCTCGTTTGGTCTAAGTGTACTCGACAGTCAAGCTGGTCTAGGTACACGCGCTCCATCCTTGTGCGAGTGAGCTAAGACATCCCAGGGTACTTAACCGTGAGGTCACCAGAACGATGTGCCGTAGTTTCGATGGCACGGTGCGGTGTGTCCATAGTTCCATACTGTATGTCAGTACAGTCAGTAGAATACCTGCTACTGACTGTACTAAGCGGGCAGGGTGTTCAAAATGAACTTGGCACCTTATTGCTACTATAAGAGTGTGTTAACATCATTGTGAACACCCTACCCACTAAGCAATATCTGCTACTGACTGTATTAAGGTGTATTTAGACCAAACAAGCATTGCCTCATTCTATCCCCCACTCTAAGAAATCAACGAATTTCGACGAATCACGTTTAGCGTAATGAACTAATTTCGTAGAGTGGGGGATAGAATGAGTGAATGCTTGTTTGGTCTAAATGGTCTAAAATGGCTAAATGCACCTTTATACTGTGCCCCAGGCCCGTCTCTCAAAGTGGTGGCAACATCATCAGCCGGCTACAACCACTGCAACGTGGACGAGCTGAAGGCCCGTGGTATCAAGCTGTCCAACACTCCGGATGTACTCAGTCCGGCGGTCGCAGAGATTGCTATAGCGCTGATGCTGGGCGCTGGCAGGCGCTTTACTGAGAATTTGGAGCAAGTACATAGGTACGTTGTGTCTGTTCTTATTGTAAGTTCACTTTTTTCCAGGATGCTATGGGAAAATATTTTTAAGTAGTTCAAAATTAATAATTAATTCAAAGTTTTTAAACTTTGGTTTCCTCTGCCTTACATTTACTACATTCTTTTTTACAAGTCAAGATCCATTTTTGTATGGCAAAAATGACCACAATATAACTTATTGTACATTCTTCATGTGCTAAAGTGGCAATGAGGTCTGAATTGTATTTATAAGTTAAGTTTTGCCAATGTGCAAATGGCTAAAACTTTTATTGGTTTTGAATTGTTTTCAGAAGAATCAGAAGTGGTATGGACGTATGGAGATATTGAGGTTTAATTGATGGTTAATGATTTCTCATATTAAAAATAACTAATAAATATATTATTATTTTGATTTGCTTAAACAATATTTTCACAACTGATGCATCACACACATACAATGTACTATATAAACTATGTTGTAAAGATGAAGAACTTATAATAAATATTATAAAACATAAAATATGGTAAATGTGCAAATTATAATTAATTAAATTTTATAAAACAATAAATAATGCTTTGGTTATATAATTATTAGTAACAAAATTTAATATATCACAATATTATTTCAATACACTTGCAAGGCTACATTTCTTCTTAATCAAAACTCATCTTAAACTCTTTAAGCCCTATTTATTCATTAAAAAATACTGCATTTACATTAATTTGTCTGTTAGTTTGCAAAATTTCAAAGAAGTCTGGCTTCAATCAAATAATGTTATCATTTGCAAGCCTACAAGAAGCCTACAACTTTTCTTTCTCTTCGTCGGAACTGTCATCCTTTCCTGGTAGTTCCTTTTTTTCTTCACCCATGGCCTCCCAATAGGAGGGTGGTGCAGAGCCACTAGCCTCAGAAGTACCATCAAGTTTATTAATCACTTGTACTGGTATCTCAAGCACTAAGTTACGGTGAGGCATTGGTATAACAGCAGTGATAGCTACAGCATAATTTCTGGCTATGATCTTTGAGTGATCAATAGATGCAAGGTCCGGTGGAATCGTAATTTCATCTGAGAATGTTTTGGTTTCACCACTTTGCATGGCACCATATTTAATGTCTGTTTCTTTGACATCTTCCACAATTCTTGCCTCTTTCTTTCCTTTGACTGTAAAGGAATCTACTTGTATTAATTTAATTTCCACTGCCTTTAAAGTAAGATTTGTGCTATTCTCTACTTCATAGTCAACTTGTATGCTGTCCCCAGGTTTCACTACAGAGTTAGCCATGGTTGCTTTAATGTTCACAATGCTCTTCTTGCTTGAAAATAAAGAACCCAATTGAAACAAACTTGTCTGTTCTCCGTAAACTGTTGGTTCGGTTGGCAATCTTGGAGTAACTCCGGACACAACAGTTATTTTCTTCTTGTAATGCTTATTGAAACTCAACAACTCTGGCTTTTCGAATTTGATTCGAACATAGTATTTAATATTGCACCAGACTGTATATTGAGGGCTGTTTTTACGGTATTTTAGTGAACTTGGTATGTTGTATGGTAATTGATAGTTGAAGTCAGTTTCATAGGAACCGGCAGGTAATGGCTCTCCTTTTTCATTGTCATGAATTACAGTTTCTACATCCACATAGTCCTCAGAGTTCCTATATGAATGGAGTTGATCATTTGACTTCTGGAAGTTATCGTCAAGTGCCAGCCAACCATGTCCTTTTAGAGAGACTATTATCTTGCTAAAAACAGTTTCTTTATCCAAACAGTATTTGATCTTACCGGAGACGGTGCTTCCTGGGGTATACACTCCTTCAGGAGGCAAACACAAGTTGATTTCACAGTAAATGCCCATGTTTATTTTATCTCGATCACACAAATCACGATTTCACAACATCTCTCTGATACATTAGATATTCATTTGTTTCCAATGTGTTTGTTTATTTTCTGATAAAGTTATCTTAAACTTAAAACAAATCACTCAGTACTCAAACTTAGGCTACTTGGATAGGTACACTAGGCACTGATCTAGGATACAGATTAACTGACGCATGCAATCAATACTGCCTCCCTTGCTATTGTTTGGATTTGTGTTTTGTTTCCACTCGGTGACGCACTGCATTCATTAAATTTATGCTATGACTATGACAGGGAAATACATTACTATAGGGAAAACGCAAATTACAAATTCAGTATTACCTACTCCAATATATCTTATAGTCAAGAACATAGAGTCCAAAATGCTATTGCCTATATAAGATGTCATACTTTGACAGTTTAGATTCAGAGCGCGTTCAATATAGCTACCAATTTTAATAAGTTATGTTGCGTTCGCCACTCCGGCAGTAAAACTCACTCATTCTAAAATTACTAAATACTTATCATTAAGGAGGAATAGTTATTTATTATACAAGGGGGCAAAGTTGTTGTTTAACTGTCGTGCCAATATTGAGACCTGAGCTAGCGAAAGATTCCAAAATTGAGCCACGAGCGTAGCGAGTGGTTCAAAAACTGGAATCTTGAGCATTGCGAAGGTCTCAAGGCACGAGAGTTGAACAAACTTTGCCGCCAAGTGTAATACAACTTTTTTCCCCTCACTATCGCGAGGAAATATGATTACAAATCTCATCCAAATGTAAATTAACTTAAAGAAACCATTTAAAACTCAATGTCGAAACGTATCGTAGAATAGAATTACTTCTGGAAATTAAATATAGCCAATGGCTTACAAAGTCACCCATGAGAACGACCAATTTAACATGTGAGCTCCGATTGCGCATGTTTACTACGGTCATACAGATCCACTTATACTAGGCAGTAGGGGGCTATAGGAATTAGAGCAATGTCAAATTTCTTTATTCACAAGTGTGTAAAAAGCGTTTTTACCCGCTCGTATTGAACGATAAACGAGCGCTTTACGAGCTAGTGAGGGGAAAAGCAATTTTTTACACGACTGCCAAAAGGAGAGTACAGTCGAAGACAAAATAAAGGGTATACAAAAACGTTCAAAAATATGTCCCAGTGCACTCTAATTCTGTGTAATAAGAACGTCGTAACATATTTATGAACGGATTCTTTCGATACTTATTTTTGCACTTGACTGTACATATAAATATAGGTGATAATAGAATAGGTATGTTTCATATTTTCTTTATTTTTTTTGTGAAAATACTTCTTTGTTCCACTTCATCCCGAATTATTCCCAAAGAATATAATACTCTAAAGATTATTCCCGAATGAGAATCCATCACTGTTCAATTAAACCCTAGAATTGCCTGATTGAATCAATTATTGTATCTAGGGAAGGGTTTGTGGTCAAAAAACCTGATTTTAATTGAGGACCACGCATCTTCTTTCTCTAACATCATCTAGTCCTAGCCGATTTCGGCCACGGTGACTGGTTAGACTGGTTGTTGAGCGCGTCGTTCGTGTGCTCTCAGGTGACTGACGTAGCCAATCTTTGCAGCAAATGTGCGGCCACAGTCGCTGCAAGTCAACACCCCTCCGATAAAATTGTAATTAATGACCGCAGGTGGCCTGGTCTTCAACTCGTTGCGCCTAAGATCGAGTTGCACGCATCTCTCATTTTCAAAGACTTGCACTTTGCTCTGCACTGTACGCCTCCATTTAGGTCGATCTTGGGCTTCATATACGGGGATTCTCTCATGATATCGAATCTAGAAATGTGTTAGTTTTTACAGGTCTTCCTGTTGTGGTTAAGAACACTCTCTTAGGCTATAGGCATTTGCTTCAAGTCGGTACAATTACGCTTTCCTTTTAGATCTTTTTCTTTAAATTCTTCGAAGAATCATTAATTTCATCAGCCATCGATTCCCAATATATCAATGATCCATCATTATCAATGGCCGGATCACTGGTAGAATACTTGTTTTCACAGCTGGATAATATTTTTATTACTTGAAACGGAATTTCTAGAGTCAGGTTTATATGTAGATCAGGTAATCTGACTATGGTTATTACAGAATAATCTCGAGATAGAAACTTACAATACTCGTACGATGCACAGTGTTCGGGAACTTTGAGTTCAACAGTAAAAGTAGTTGTTTTACCACCCGCTATGGCCTCATGTCTGTATTCAGGACCCTCTACATTAGTATAGACTTTCACTACTCGACCTACCATTGAAGTGAACTGATCCACTTCAAACATATTCACTAGAACATCTTTGATTCTTTTATTTGTATTATTGGTGATCTCATAATAGATTTTTACACATTCCCCTGGTCTGAGAACTGAAGACGCTGTAACTGCCTTCAGATTAACAACGCCTTTTTTCCTTGAGAATAGAGACTTGACTTGAAGCAAGTTTTTCTGGTCTCCGTACACTAAAGGTTCCATCGTGAGCCGTGGTGTCTGTACTGAAATCACATTTATCTCCTTCTGTCTGTTTATTATAAAGATCTGAGGTCTCTCAAATTTAATACTTAGAATATATTTAACATAGCATTTTGCGAAATACTTGGACGTTCTCTTCTTGTAGTTTATTGATGCTGGAATATTGCGAGGGAGTTTGAAACTGAACTGAGTATCGAACTGACCAACTGGGTGAGGTTCGTTCTTCTCGTTAGTGTATATAACACTGTTTAAATCAACGTATATCTCATCGTTGGTGTTTGAATATGTGCGTCTTATCCTCTTCTTCGTTAAATCTTCTAGATAGAGATGACCACGACCTCTCAAAGATATGGTTATCGATGTCAATTGGTATACTCCATCAATACAATATCTGATTCCTCCGGATATGATGCTTCCAGGTTGGTAGTTGTGAAACCCGTCAGCCGATTTGCACAAATTTATTTGACAAAATATACCCATACTGACTCTAGACGCGCGTTATTTAACGATAAAAATGTATTGTCCGATTGATAAACTTTTATATATTAAAGCCAAGCCAATGTGTTGATATTTAATGCCTACGTACCTATACGTCGTCATAGGCAGATAACGGTTCGTAATCTATTATCTTTCAGATACAAATAAATTCTTTCGACAAAAATCATTTTAGATTTAGGTATCTGTGAATTTTATCCCCGGTAATTTTCTAAAATATGGTTATGGATGATCAATGCATAAAGGCTGTAAACTTTGAATATAGGTACATGGATCAAAGCAATCTCCCGGCGTTTATCCCGGAAACATGTAATACGTATAGATATGACTGCAATAAATTAATTGAATTGAATAAGTTTTTTTACAGTGGGTGAGGTCTATTTGAGGTATATGTACTCGCATGTTTTTTTTACAGTGGGCAATGGGAGATCGGTTTCCAGAAAGTTCTAGGCCAGGAGATCCGCGGCAGCACCGTAGGAGTCTTCGGACTCGGAGGCATCGGCCAGGCTATTGTGAAGAGATTAGCTGGCTTCGAGGTAGAGAAGTTCCTTTACACTGGCCACAGGGAGAAGCCTCAAGGTAAAGTTTCTAGAATGTTGAGGGTATGGAGAATATGGAGATCGAGGCACTATATTCAGAATATTAGGGCTCGGGGTGGGCATTGTCCAGGGCATCGTGAAAAGATTGAAGTAAGCTAGATGCATTTATTATTTACTTAGTGGTTAGATCAAAGTTGATATTTTATTTTGGTTTAAAAAGACTTAAATATGGATCCAATAGAGGCGAATATTATCTATTTGGTTTTTGTTTGGCACGTCAAGCCATCGCCCATCCTGAATGATGAGAAAAAACCGGCCAAGTGCGAGTCGGACACGCACACGAAGGGTGCGATTAGCGGTAACAGAAATACAGCATCTGCGAAAATGTCGACTGCCAAACTATCATCACGTTTCAAGAAATACAGCCTGGTGACCGACAGAGTGGAGCCTAGCCCTCTGCCACTGACGTGGTCACGTGACGTGAAATTATTGAACCTTGTTGTCAACATCGTAGTGGCGTTATTGTAAAAAATACAGGTGTCTGATAGACGTAACGTCAGTCGCAGAGGGTTAGTAATAGTGTCTCGTTTTACCTTTTGTTACGGAACCCTAAAACGATTTAGGGTTTCCTTTACTTGTCATTTATTAAGCTTGTATTCAGAATTCACTTTGAAATTCATCATCATCATCATGAAATTACTTTTATTATATTAACTCTTCGTCTGTTTGATAATAAGGATCGGTACAGGTACCTACAATAGGTAGGTACTATTGAACTCAAGTCGATTCATATTTCGAATTCAAAATCGAATGCACTGATCCTTGGCAACCACAGACGAAAGGCTAATCACTGTGTAACGTCAACAATTGCAGCGAAAGCCCTTGGCGCCCAATTCGTGTCTAAGGACGAGCTTCTAGCCCAGAGCGACTTCGTGATCCTCGCCGTCCCTCTGACCAACGAGACCAAGCTCATGGTCAACAGCGAACTGCTTGGGAAGATGAAGAAGAACGCCATACTCATTAATGTCGGGAGGGGAGGTATGTTGTGGATGGAGCGTTGAATTTTTCTGCTATGGACCATTTTATAACTGTCCCCCCTACTTTTGTACTGGTAGCCGAATGGAAAAAAATCTTGGGACAATTATACCCTTACTAAGATCGAAAGAGCACGATTCTAAGTAGAAATCCCCTTTAAATTGAATTCTAAGGGCTTGTCCATTAATCACGTCATACTGTATGTAGGGGGAGGGGGGCAACAAAAAAATCACCAATTATCACCATAGGTTGTCAACGGACAAATCACGTGTATTTTTTGTTACTCTCAGCTGAACAGCATACTTTTTTTAAAACACTTTTAAAACATAACCAAATGTCAAATCCTGAACTGAGTTTTATAACTTCGCGGCCATTTACCTCGTAGTTGGCAAATCAACGGACAAGTCACGTGTATTTTTTTGTTACTCTCAGCTGAACAGCATACTTTTTTTAAAACACTTTTAAAACATAACCAAATGTCAAATCCTCAACTGAGCTTTAAAACTTCGCGGCCATTTACCTCGTAGTTGGCAAAAAAGTTTTTTCCCATTACGTGTGCTTAATAAAGTACGTAAGTTGAAGTGTTATTAAAAGGATTACTTAAGTTGGTAATAAATTACACGTCATATTGGCTAGGGGGGTGGGGGTCCTGAAAATATCACCAAGTATCACAATTCTAAAATAGGCCGAAATCGTATGACGTGATTAATGTACAAGCCCTAAGACTGCCGCCATTTTTTGCTGACTCGTCTCAATGAATACTAGATGAAATTAAGAAATAGATTAGGTACGTTTGGCGATAAAAGCTTGTACGAAAATTTATTCAGAAAAACTTATTTGGAGGGACCGCCGCTTGGACGATACGCAACCGGTGTGCCATCTAATATGAAATTTCCTATGCTACAACCTGTGTGACCTGACAGACCCTCAAAATTTTTGTGTGCGTATTTACAAAGGTAATCGTTTAGAAAGCATAATCCCTGCGACCATATATAACATGGACGTCAACGCCAGCTCAAAAATGCCCCCAAAACAAATTGTTCAAATGTGCCAAGATGGGCAGGACATAGCGCTTTTCTTAACACCGCGCATATAATTCGCACCTTTAGTGCAACAACGACCTAATGTCCTAACTATAGTTACGAATATTTAAATGTTTTTAGAACATCGCCAATCGAAACTTTGATGGACCAATCACAACTATTTTTAAATGGCGGTTTAAGTTTTTATAGGTCGATATTGACACTCATTACCATGATGCATTGAAGAGGGCTAACACTTGTGAACCAAAATTCAGGACCGTTTTGAAAGGCAATTTAGTATGGCGTGCGGCTTCCATGTTTTATTTGTTCGTAGCATAATCCCCTCGACTTTTTTGACAGATTTGGTAGACCAGGACGCTCTATACGACGCGTTGAAGAACAAAGTGATATACGGAGCCGGAATTGACGTCACCACTCCTGAGCCGCTGCCTAAAGACCATAAGCTGCTAACGCTGCCCAATCTGTGTAAGTAACTAACTTACAATGTTATCCTCCTGACACCCAGAAAAGCTTATTAAAACGTCTGCTAAAAACAAAAGAAGGTAATATTTTTCTCACTTGTTCCCACTGGTCACAGATGGGAAAAAAATCCCATTTGTTATCACAGGAGTCAGATGGGTGGTAACGGTGGGAACAAGAACAGTAAAGGACGTCATCATCATCATCATAAGCCTATGATAGTCCACTGCTGAACGTAGGCCTGTCCTATTAACTATGCGTATAAACGCATTAGGAGGAAAATACCCATAATCGCCACGCTGGGAAAGTGGATTGGCGATCGCAGTAATGTGTCCACTATGATGACGCTGCTGCCCATCATCAATCTTTTATCAAATAATGGTCAGTGATCCCTTAGTCGACTCTTACGACACCCGCAGGAGGAGTTGAAGTAAAAGACAGGAAATAATTAACTGTGCATCTAGGGAGGTAAGTACGGTATTACTAACGAGAGAGTTTTATGACTCGAGTTAGTATTCCACTTACCGACCGTGATGCATACAATGTTTTTCATCACACTTGCGAGCAAAAAAAAAAGGTTCATGACAATTAAAGGATGTACTAACATTTCTATTACTCCCTAGGGAATTTCACTTTTCTATTACTCCCACGATGCATGCAAGCAATGATGCGCTTAGTAGCCCACCTAACGAAGACCAAAAGTTGCCTATCGGGGGAAATAACTCGTGTATAAGCGAATTTTGGCATAGTTGTAGGGAATGGTGTTTTAAACTACGTACTAAAAGTACTGGTGGCTAGGGGTGGAGCTAACGGGGGGAGGGGGGTGTAAAGGTCCTTATTTTAAAATTTTCGTAAATAACTCTTAAACCGTGGCTTATAGCAAAAAACGGTCTAGTACATTAGTAATCTACATAAAATTCTCTACAAAAAAGTATAAGCATGTTTCCTCTGGGATCAATATGTCATGAGATAAGAAAGCACGAAGATGGACACAAAAGAAATAAACACATTTGTTTGAGTAGGTATGGCACATACAGAATGCTCGCAAGCATTCCAAAAGATTTGAATGCTCAATTCCTGACCATATTTAGAGTCTTTAATGTTATATAAAATTTCCTGGATTCGGCTTAGTTTCAGAGATAATCAACCTTTTTTTCGAAATAAATTTTTCGACGTTACTCGTCATAAAACTTCTTTTTGATTACAATGCTACCACAATGTGTTTTAATATTACCACACCTTTTGCCTGGCAATCAAAAAATGGGAATAAACTTGACGAAATAACCAGTCCCTAAAAAAATATTAGAATAAATAATTTTAACAAATTGTTGTTATGATAAAAAGTACTGGAAATGTTAAAAAGTATGCAAAAAGTCTAAAAAAAAAGAAAAAAAAAAATTTTTTTTTGATGGTATTTGACATTAGGTTTCATAATATTTTTTGTTTGTTTTGATGTCTAGAATGCATAGTGAAAATCTTTTGACGATGATTATGAGAATATTTAAGGTTTAGAAGATAATTAGGAATTTTATTTTTACAAATAAGCATACAGGGCGCGCCCGGGCGCAAGCATTCCAAAAGATTTTAAGTATGCATTCCAGATATCAAAATAAACAAAAAAAATTAAATGACCTAATGTCAAATACCACCAAAAAAAATTTTTTTTTTCTCTTTTATTTTAGACTTTTTGAATACTTTTTCACATTTCTAGTACTTTTTATTATAACAACAATTTGTAAAAAATATTTATTTTAATATATTTTTTAGGGACTGCTTATTTCGTCAAGTTTATTCCCATTTTTTGATTGCCAGGCAAAAGGTGTGGTAATATTAAAACACATTGTGGTAGCATTGTAATCAAAAAGAAGTTTTATGACGAGTAACGTCGAAAAACTTAATTCGAAAAAAAGGTTGATTATCTCTGAAACTAAGCCGAATCCAGGAAATTTTATATAACATTAAAGAATCTAAATATGGTCAGGAATTGAACATTCAAATATTTTGGAATGCTCGCGAGCATTCTGTATGTGCCATACCTACTTAAACAAATGTGTTTATTTCTATTGTGTCCATCTTCGTGCTTTCTTATCTCATGACATATTGATCCCAGAGGAAACATGCGTATACTTTTTTTGTAGAGAATTTTATGTAGATTATTTATGTACTAGACCGTTTTTTGCTATAAGCCACGGTTTACGAGTTATTTACGAAAATTTAAAAATAAGGACCTTTACACCCCCCTCCCCCCGTTAGCTCTACCTCTAACCACCAGTACTTTTAGTACGTGGTTTAAAACACCATTCCCTGCAACTATGCCAAAATTCGCTTATACACGAGTTTTTTCCTCTGAGTTTCCTTCGTTTGGTGTACTATAGAAAGCAAGTGTAATGAAATAGTACATTACGACACAAGTGCGAAAAACATGAAATTCGAAACGAGTTTCAATGTTTTAAATCGACACGACTTACGAATTTCCTTTTGGCACGTGTCTCGTACGACGTTTTTTAGTACAGATAGCCCTCCGAAGTTTTGGACCTGAAATAAAACGAGCCACTTCTCGCACTAGCGCGTAAAAAAGGCATCATCTGTACTAAAATAGTACATTTCCTAACTAGTGCGGGAAATTTTTTTTCGGCGAGGGTGAAAGTTGGAGCCCGAGTGAAACGAGGGCGACAATCACCCGAGTTAAAAAAAGTTTTTGCACGTGTAGTGTAAGGAACGATTTTTTTCATAACAAGTGCGTCAAAAAGAGAAATCAGCCTGCGCAAAGTTCGTTTTTGCGCACTAGTTAGGAAATATAATATAATTTATGTTTACCTGCTGTCATTTAAAATACTACCTACTAGCAATAAACGATGTATTTATCTATAGTCGTCCTCCCGCACATCGGCAGCGCGACGGTGCGCACGCGCCGCGACATGGCGACCCTCGCCGCGCGCAACGTCGTGCACGCTCTCACGGGGAAAGCGCTACTCACGCCCGTACTACCATAAACATAGAGGAATACAGATGTAGTGAGAAATGACTTGCCTTCGGAAACGTGGTATAAAAAAAAAAAAAAAAAAACGTTCGTCAACGTCATGCTGTTTCAGTCTATCTCACTGAGACTGACAGTAATAGCTGTCATGCTACTTCAGTCAGACTCGGTGACACTGCCTGAAACAGCATGTGTTTACGAACGTTTCCGAAGGCAAGTAATTTCTCACTACACCTGTAACCGGCTTGTATATAGAAGTAAACTCACCAAAGCTAGCACGAATGGACCGATAAAGTGACTCTCTTTGTCTTTTATGACTCGAGTTAGTATTCCGCTTACCGACCGTGATGCATACAATGTTTTTCATCACACTTGCCGACAAAAAAATAAGTTTCAAGACAAAATATTATTAAATGACGTACTAACATTTCTATTACTCCCGCGATACATGCAAGCAATGGTGCGCTTAGAAGTCGTCATTTAATAATATTTTGTCTTAAAACTATTTTTCTTGTTCACAAGTGTGATGAAAAACATTGTATGCATCTAGGGAGGTAAGTACGGAATTACTAACGAGAGTGATAGAAGCCCGATGCCGTAGGCGGAGGGTATTTAATGACTCGAGTTAGTATTCTGCTTACTGACCGACAAACCGATCAATGTAATTATGTTTACCTGTTGTCATGTAAAATACTACTAGCAATAAACGATGTATTTATCTATGTAGTCATCCTGCCGCACATCGGCAGCGCGACGGTGCGCACGCGCCGCGACATGGCGACCCTCGCCGCGCGCAACGTCGTGCACGCTCTCACGGGGAAAGCGCTACTCACGCCCGTGCTACCATAGACATGGAGACATAACCGGCTTGTAGTTAGAAGTAACGTCACCAAAACTAGCACGAATGGACCGATTAAGTGACTCTCTTTGTCTTTTATGACTCGAGTTAGTATTCCGCTTACCGACCGTGATGCATACAATGTTTTTCATCACACTTGCCAACAAAAAAATAAGTTTTAAGAAATAACATTATTAAATGACGTACTGACATTTCTATTACTCCCTAGGGAATTTCACTTTTCTATTACTCCCGCTGCGCGCGCAAACAATGGCGCGCTTAAGCAGCAAGTGTGATGAAAAATAATATAATTTTCATCACACTTGCTGTCTAAGCGCGCCATTGCTTGCATGCGAAAATTGCTTTGCTTGCAATAGAAAAGTGAAATTCCCTAGGGAGTAATAGAAATGTTAGTACGTCATTTAATAATATTTTGTCTTAAAACTGTTTTTCTTGTTCGCAAGTGTGATGAAATAGTACATTGTGCATCAAGGGAGAAGGGATGTAAGTACGGTATTACTAACGAGAGTGTTAGAAGCCCGATGCCGTAGGCGGAGGGTTTTTAATGACTCGAGTTAGTATTCTGCTTACCGACCGACAAACCGATCAATGTAATTATGTTTACCTGTTGTCATGTAAAATATTACTAGCAATAAACGATGTATTATCTACGTAGTCGTCCTCCCACACATCGGCAGCGCGACGGTGCGCACGCGCCGCGACATGGCGACCCTCGCCGCGCGCAACGTCGTGCACGCTCTCACGGGGAAAGCGCTACTCACGCCCGTGCTACCATAGACATGGGGACATAACCGGCTCGTGTTTATAAGTAAATTCACCAAAGCTATAGTCTGCAAAACCTAAGAATAAACTTAAGACAGTTATAGATTAATCCTTATTACTAAGGACTGATTTTTCAATCCCCAGTTAACAGTATCTATCAAATAAATGTTAGCTCTATCCTTTTTTGACTGATGACCTGTGATAAGGATGGTAATAATTTTAACTAACGGATACTTTTAACTGAGGATTGAAAAATCAGCCCTAAGGGGAACATTTCTTTATATTTTTGTCTGTTCTTGCTGTGTATTATATTTTGTCTGTCATTCCATTTGTGCCCGCTTTGGCGAATCAACCTGTACGAGCATTTCGCAAAAAGTTTGTACATTTGGATCACATATTTGATATTGATAATAATAGGTAGGTGGGTAAAGTCAATGACGCTGAGCAAAATACACCACATTCCCCAAAACGTTCGTATGAAATCTATTTTTGTTAACAAACATTGGTAACAAAAAAGGAAAAATTCAAACTTCCTTGGACATTTTGGAAGATGTATTGGATGTTGTTCAGCATCATTGACTCTACCGGCCCACAAATTTTGATTGATATTGAAGAAGTGATCCAAATGTACAAACTTTTTGAGGATTGCTCTGATAATTCTACAAGAGAAATAACCAAAAAATCTCGTTAGAATTAACTACTTGACAGCAAAATTTGATTTTACTGTCCGAAAATTTTACGTGACTAATGCAGATTAGGTAGAATTAGAATATAGGAATACAGTTGTAATATGAAATATTATTTATTCTTTAATAAAATTCTATACATCATGTTTTTTACTTAAAAAGTGTTTTATTTTTATTCCTTTGTCATTGAATAAATGAATTGATATATTTTGTTATCATTGTTTTGATAATGATAGGTATCTCAAATTGATAACTATACGAAACATACTGTGTATGCTTAGCACATAATTGGTATGTCAGTATGTTGCCGCAACGCAAGATAGATTGTCCATCTTTTACCAACTATCTCGTAGCAACATATTGTTGCACTAATCCTGTGCTAAGCCTACTGTAGGAGGCAGCCCGTTGCTTATTTTGACAAAATGTGAATATTACAATTTATTTCCAATTTATGTCACTAGAAGTTTAGACAGAAATATACTTGGCACTGAGTAAAAAACATCAATTAAATTACAGATAAACATTTCAAATTGCCATTTGTTCACATTCTCACACATGCAAATTAAGGCAATCTCAAAAATTTTACAATAGTAGCATACATTTCAATAATTTGATTTCTTGCATTTTTGAGAATGTCTGTAAGATCACTAGTGTCAAAGTACTAACAAATGTTACCTTTTTATTTGAAAATATGTATCTAGTTTTAAAAATAAATGATACATAGAATATGCCATACACTCACTATTTACCAATAAATCATATACCTTAAAATTACATAAAAGCTCTGGATATATTTCGAAATGGAAACATACCACCCAAAGGAGATATCTTTATTCAATAACAACAAAAGGCATGTTAGCATTTTAAATTCACTAGCATCTTTACATTTGCCCACAGTTCTATGTAGAGACTATGTAAAAGTATATAATTTGACTCTTTTGAGCACCTTCAAAAGCATACAGCATCACTTTACTGTTGACAGTAGTTAAACCTTGGAACCACTTATAACAATTTTATATTTCTATTACAAGTCTCTTGTGACAAGATGGCAAAGTGTTGTGTAAGGCTGATGGTTCGGCTTCAAGGTTATACATAATGTCATAATGTAGGTATGCTGTGTGGGAAAAAGTCACTACAAGTTTCATGGCATCTGAGCAAAGTAAATGAGCACCCACAAGTGGGCTCCTATCAGCAAAGTGTTTTTAGTGCAGTGTTTTTTTTTGTTTTTTTTTTCCTCTTAATCTCAATCTTTATAAAATTAGTTGAGAAATGCTAACATGCTAGTGTCATCAGGCGCGGATCCAAGCCTACTACTGCAAAATTTCGTGGATTTTTCTCTGTCACTCAAACGAAGGCGTCATTAGAGTGAGAGAGACAAGTCCTCGAAATTTACGAATTTCGTTTTTTGCAGTAGGGGCCACAGGACTTTGTTGAGGGGGAGGCACTGCCCTGTGATATGATAGTAATTAATACTTAAAACAGGACCTAGGCATACCTAAGTCTAGTGTCAGGGGGGGCAAGTGCCCCCATTGCCCCCTCTGGATCCGCGCCCGAGTGTCATATTTACTTGATCAGTTACTCTCAAGGTGCATCCTGGACAACAGCAGCTAAGTCTTTGAGGAACGGTTCTATCTGACTCTCTAGAGACAGAATGTGACCAGTGTTGCAGTTGTCGCTGCCTATGAATGTGATTACTAAAGGCAGCTTGTTCATCTGTATCACCTGCAAGTTAAGAGTTATTTGTTTATTTAAATGAAATAAACAGCTGGTAAGTCCTTTTTATATGAAAACGATTATTGGTTGCAGGAGTAACTAATGGTATAATCAATTTCAAAACACTTTAGATATAAACCTACAGCTAAAATGTTTCTTAATGGATTTGACTGTATAGATTGTGTTACAGAAATAATTTGAAAAACATACATAAAACTGCTGGCAGTAGTTTGATGCACAAAGTAAGTTGTAATACAAAAGTAATTTCTCTTATGCTACCTTCTACTTAATATGTATCTGGTTATGTCTTACCTGATAGCTTGAATACATAGATATTATAGTTTTGTTCCTCCCTAATCCGAGTTTGCTAGCCTGATCCGTTGCCATGCCGAAAGTTGATATGAAATTAGGCCTCAGAGCAAGTTGGGGCGCCCTTTCGGTCACCGCCCGTACAAGAGGGACTCCATCTCTGTCCGTTATTATTATGCTGTGTAAGCCATTTACTCTGTAACAAGAATAACAATGTTCAAAGTTAATATGATTTCCGCCCATCTTACCTGATATAACGTGCAGCGTTAACTGTAAACATACTTTTCTAGTAAATGGTTCAAATATTTTCGCAGATCGTCAACCATTATACGGCAATATGAATTAATTATATGGCAAATGTACAATAAAAACAAGAAATAGTGCTACTGATAAATTAAAATTGTTGGGTGACAGCAGTGTTGCCAGATCCAATTTGAAAACGTCAGAAGAAGTTTAGCCTAGAAATCAGGAGATTCGTAAAAATATCAGTAGACTAATTATTTTTATTATTTGTTGAACCAAACCTTACCTATATCCTTTTTTTTTCTTTCAATGTTTATAAATATGTTTAGTTAATCATAGATTATAGTACTAAATAGTATATTACGGCACAAGTGCGAAAAATATGAAATCCGAAACGAGTGGCAATGTTTTAAAACACGACCGAAGTGTTTCAAATCGACACGAGTTACGAATTTCCGTTTTGCACATGTCTCGTACGACGTTTTTTAGTACCTACAGATCCGAAGTTTTGGACCTGACGTAAAATGAGCCATTTCTCGCACTTGCGCCTAAAAAAGCCATCATCTGTACTAAAATAAATATTTTGTTATTATGTTATGTTGGTCATTGTGGCAATCTTTGGGGGAGTCCTATGTTCAGCAGTGGACGTCTTTCGGCTGATATGATGATGATGATGATGTTATGTTACCAATTAAAAAAAGATATTTTCGGACAATCAACAATACAATGTGTACCTATACGATGAATGACACATTAATTATATACCCCAAAATGATTACGATGATTAGCTGAAGAAGTAGACGGCAAGGCAATGATTTCATTATTAGCTTTTGTCCAAAATCAAACATCGTAAAATAACACATCATGCTGAGACCCAAAATGAAAAGCCTAGTCAAATAACAAAGAAAAATTGTTTAGTAATTAAAATAAACTAGGTATTTGTTTAACGTAAAACATATATTTGTTAGAATTATTAGGAAAGCAATATACCTAATAAAAAGTGATGACGAGATCGAACTTCTATTAAAACACACACCGCACATACATCGCGTTTTTTAAATTCCGTTAAATTTAACAGGCTGCTTGGTACGTCAATTGGAGCTACCTGGGTCCCGTTTTATAAAGTTACAAGTTACAATTTTACAAGCGTTTACTGGCAACACTTGCCCCATTTTTTACAATTTGCGTTTTATAAAAGTACTATGTTACAATTTTACAAGTTACAGGTACAAGTGCCTGTAGCTCAGCCATAGACAAAAATACAGGAGTTTAATAGTTTTAAATTCGTAATCGAACAAGTGTTTTATAAAAATATTGTAAATAACAAGTGTAGGTGTGGTAGACTTGTAACAAAAACTGACGTACGTCTTGAGGCCTGTAACCGCAACTACAAGTGCAACTTTCCCAGTTATTTCGTGTGCTACAGACGCTTGCTCGTAATACTGTTGAAATTATTCGGTTTCTGAGAGATTCTTCATAGTTTTGGCCAACTACCACGAACTCCGAAAACCGCAAACGACGATTTGTCTTTGTCACTTCTAACAAGGCAATATTAGAGTGAAAGAGAAAAATAATCGAAATTTGCGGATTTTCGAGTTTGAGGTAGGGCCGCTTACTATGACTACACTTTTTTACTTATGTCTGGAGCATAAGGTCTAAAGTTGTATATATTATTATATTTATTCCCTTGACTGCACCCCGATAGCGTTGACCGAGACTGTTTCAGCTCCTAATAAATTTGGACTTTCGGAGTCGAGCACCGTAGGACTTCAAAGAGCGAATAGAATGAACTCCACACAAATTTAGAACATCTTTCTCATCGTTTTGTTCTGCGGCCCCACTGCGATTTTCGCAAATTTCGAGGATTTGTCTCTCTCACTTTAATGAAGCCTTCGTTGGAGTTACGGCGAAAAATCTTCGAAATTTATGAATTTTGAATTTCGCGGTAGTAGGGCTGATTTTCCATCAAAATAAACATACATAATCTGTGGATACGATTATTTATGTCAGTTTTTTATTTTTAAATAGTGATGTCCGTCACGCCTGTAGATGTTACTTGTAATCGAGATTTACCATGGTTCATTACAATTGTAAATTTTTGTGTGTATTTATAAAACACCTGTAATAGTTCATAGTGCATTACAGGTTCCTGTAACCTGTACACTTGTAACCTGTAGCTTGTAACTTTATAAAACGGGACCGGGTCCCGTTTTATAAAGTTACAAGCTACAGGTTACAGGAACCTGTAATGCACTATGAACTATTACAGGTGTTTTATAAATACACACAAAAATTTACAATTGTAATGAACCATGGTAAATCTCGATTACAAGTAACATCTACAGGCGTGACGGACATCACTATTTAAAAATAAAAAACTGACATAAATAATCGTATCCACAGATTATGTATGTTTATTTTGATGGAAAATCAGCCCTACTACCGCGAAATTCAAAATTCATAAATTTCGAAGATTTTTCGCCGTAACTCCAACGAAGGCTTCATTAAAGTGAGAGAGACAAATCCTCGAAATTTGCGAAAATCGCAGTGGGGCCGCAGAACAAAACGATGAGAAAGATGTTCTAAATTTGTGTGGAGTTCATTCTATTCGCTCTTTGAAGTCCTACGGTGCTCGACTCCGAAAGTCCAAATTTATTAGGAGCTGAAACAGTCTCGGTCAACGCTATCGGGGTGCAGTCAAGGGAATAAATATAATAATATATACAACTTTAGACCTTATGCTCCAGACATAAGTAAAAAAGTGTAGTCATAGTAAGCGGCCCTACCTCAAACTCGAAAATCCGCAAATTTCGATTATTTTTCTCTTTCACTCTAATATTGCCTTGTTAGAAGTGACAAAGACAAATCGTCGTTTGCGGTTTTCGGAGTTCGTGGTAGTTGGCCAAAACTATGAAGAATTTCAACAGTATTACGAGCAAGCGTCTGTAGCACACGAAATAACTGGGAAAGTTGCACTTGTAGTTGCGGTTACAGGCCTCAAGACGTACGTCAGTTTTTGTTACAAGTCTACCACACCTACACTTGTTATTTACAATATTTTTATAAAACACTTGTTCGATTACGAATTTAAAACTATTAAACTCCTGTATTTTTGTCTATGGCTGAGCTACAGGCACTTGTACCTGTAACTTGTAAAATTGTAACATAGTACTTTTATAAAACGCAAATTGTAAAAAATGGGGCAAGTGTTGCCAGTAAACGCTTGTAAAATTGTAACTTGTAACTTTATAAAACGGGACCCTGGTTGGTACATAGCTTTTAGTCAAACTCGAAAAAAATTTTTTTTTCGTTTTCATACATAATAAATAAAATGTTGAGTGTGAGAGAACTTTAAGAATAGCACAAAAGTTAATTTCAGTTGCCTAACGGCACATGTCGAAATAAGTAGCATTAGGATGTAATAAACGTTGCAATACACTTGCTCAGTCATTAAACCTATTTTTTTTAATAACTCAATAACAGGAAGAGTTAAGATACTAGTTTCTTAGAGAAATTGATTATTTTTGACCTAACTAAGCTGCCTTTTAATTTAACGGAAATCAATAAAAACACGGTGTATGGACTAAAATGTTTTGTTAATTACTTACCCAGATGTATTAATTGCCATTCCAAGCTAATCACACACTTTAATTCACAACTTAACAAATAACTAGTAAAGTAAACTTTCGAGTCGAATGACATACTATTTGGGTGGCAACGGCAATAATTACTGGATTTGACTTGACAACTTTGACGTTTCGTGTGTTCAAAGGGGTCTGCAAACTCAGCAATACCAAAAGAATCTACTAGCATTAACAATATCGCATCCGATTTCCATTCCAAACTCCTGCCACCGGTAACAGCATTTCGTTTACAATGTAAAAATCTTAAGGTAGAAGTAATCTACGAAAAATCAGGAGAATCTGCTGAAAATTCGGTAGATCAGTAGACATAGTCCAAAATCAGTAGATCTCCTGAAAAATCAGGAGACCTGGCAACACTGGGTGACAGACTCTTGACAGCTCGAAGCTCGACATTCGTGACAATGACATTGACATTTGACCTGTTCGAGGTATTGATATAAAAGCTTAAAGACCCTTACTAATCAATTAAAACTCTACTTTTATTCATTAATAAGACTGTGGTTAAAAATCCGCTATCTTAAAATATCTTTCTCTTATCTCAAAACGTTTCCGAAACAACACAAAAAAAATGATCTCTGTTTATATTATATATGCGCGTTAATAATGTTATCTGAAACATATCGCAATTTCCATAGACAATACACTTTTTGACTTTCTTTCTTTTTTATTCTTGTTCGAGTTTAGCTTTTTCTGCCTTCAGTGAGAAAATTTGTGTTACTATTATGTGTACAATCAAAGCTATAAATGTACACAATCCATATTAGTATATGTGTTGCAATGACAGAGAGAAGAAAATACTGCTTGATATATTCTTATGTCATAGAATTAAAAATCCTTGAATCTATAATTTCAAAAAAAGCTGAATTGAAAAAAAAGTTTTCTTAGTCTATTGCCAAAAATGAAAATGGCAGAAACCGATTGACAAGTCTGCGATTTTCGTAGTTTATTTTTGGGTACAATAATTACTGCCTTTGTACTTTTTTGGACTGCTAATGTGTTACTTTATAAAGCATAGAATTTATCGACTGTGCGTATAAAACAAGTAATACTAAGAGGAACATGACGCAGTGTGTTGCAATTCTTTGTAGAAAAATAACTTTGGCATAATGATAACAAAAGATGTAAAAAATCAACCTTGTAGCGCTACTAGTTCGTTTTCGTCACATGTGTACCGTGGGGATTAACAAGTCATGATCATTGGCGGCCGCGAAAGTGCGAGAAAGCATACGTAACTGGTGCAAAAGTGGTTTCAGTGATTGTGACGTCACGTACTCGAAAATACGCTGTTTAGTGTGTAAATAAGTGTCGTCCGGATGCGCGGCGGCCCGCGCGCGCTCTCCGGTGTCCTGGGCAGGGCTCAGATCGCGGCGTGAGGCTCCGCGAGGATGGGCGGCGATGTCTGCCCCGACCGAGAGTGCCGCCAGCCTCTCCGCCTGTGCCTGCACTAACATATCGCTTATGCAACTGTTCCACGAGCTCAAGCAGAAGTTCCCGAGCGTACCCGATCATGTTGTGTCCAGCACCATCGAGCTGTACTGCCACGACAAGCAAGCCTGTGAGACACAACTGCACAGCGAAGTCAAGGCCTCCCTAACGCACGCCTACCACGCTTCGTCGTCTGCTGCAGCGCGCCACCACGAGAACAAGCTAAGCACCCCTGCCAAGTGCCGGAACCAGCCAATATTCAAGCATGAGGCCCCTAAACTAACAGCAATTAATGCTGTCACTTGCCAAGCGCCTCAAACAGCTGTACTTAGCACATGCACGGATGAGAATGAAAACAATAAGGTAAACACAGATGCTAATCAGAATGTTGTGGAACCTGAAGCTTATAACAAAGAGGAAAAACCGAACAATTCATCTCCAGTCACGGTTATAAACATCGACAACTGTTATGCAAAGTACAGTGCCGAATCACCAAGTGACCAGGAGTTGACTAATGAAACACCAAAAGAGCAAGTTAGTACACCTCAGTCAAATCTGTCAGAATCGGAAGGCACAAACTATAGGATACTTAAAAGTAACAAAGTGAGATGCAATTTACATGAAAAATTAGAGAAAGGGAAAGGCAAGAAATCTATTAATAAGGAAGAACCTAAAGTAACTATAAACAAAGAAGAGGCAAAAGTGACTATAACTAAAGAAGAGCCAAAAGTGACTGTTAATAAAGAAGAGCCAAAATTGAAGGAGGAAGCTCATATACCTGATCCACCATCACCAAAAGAACCAATTCAGGAGAAACCGAAACGGCCAAACACACTCGACTTTATCAAACCAAATCCAGATATTGCATTTAAGCCCCACACAGAGAGTGAGCCGTGTAGGTCTGTCTCACCAGCCCCTCCGAAACAGGAGCCCCCTAAAGAACCTGGAACATATAGACCTGAACGAGGATATTCAGAAAGACCTGAGAGAGGATTTCCTGTTAATGTTTCAGTGAATGTTAACTGTCATATGGATTATGGCTACGATTGGTTAGAAGATTATAATAGTCCGAGACCAATAACATCGGTTAATTTGACAGTTTGTACGCCTACATCAAACATGGCTAGTCCAGTGAGAGACCGGGAGGATGAGTTTGAGGGACACGTGTTGGTGACGGTGAGCCCGAGTACGGCGCGGGCGCCGCCGAGGCGCAGGGCTCCGCCGCCGCCCGCGGCGCAGGCCGGGCATGAGCGTCTAGAGCCGAGACCCACGCGGGCAGCACCTGACCCACCGGATTCATCACATGGTGAGTTGATACAATAATATCTATTTTTCTCTGGAACACCCTACGAAGGACCATGCCATGTGTCAAAATAGACCCAGAACTATCAGACATGAGAGTTGCGCTATTAAATAGGTCTTTAAATCTACTTGTTTTAATTTTAAGGGTATATAAAAAGTCTAATTCCATTGCAGAACTGAGATTCATATTTTTATTCAGAGTAAATACAAACTACGAAGAATCTGTGGCTAGCTTGGTATTGACCATTTTGGAGGGTAGGCAGCATTATTCTATATCTATTGGGTTCTGCAATGGTATCCAACTTGGTGCATATAAAACAAAATTAAGTATTTTGTAGACCATTTTAATGACCTAACTCTCAGCTCTAGGTCCAAGATCCATACTAAGTTCCCCATGGTCTTTTACTATAGAAAATACTTGAATTTCATACTAATTTTTTATTTGTATACCATAAAGCCATTTATTCAATGTTTAAAGTGTGAAAAGCCAGAAAAAGAAAAAAGTCACAGGACAATCATACACAAATCAACGCTCCATAGTAAGCTCAGTTAAAGCTTGTATTGTGCAGCCCTACTTATAACGAAATATTGTGCTAATTACAATGTACACATACTTATTTAATGACATTGAGCTGCATGTAGAAAGCTGCTATAAGCACTAGAGTAATAATTTTCTTAACATTTTATTTTATGAAATCCAAAAAAATTACATTGGCAAAAGTTATTAATTACCAGTGCCATTTGCTATTGCTACAAATAATAATTCTATTGTTAGTCCAATGAAAAGGGCCTCTATGTGTTTCCATCCATATCTCCATGCAAGCTTATCAAAAGACCAGGATTTATAGGCCCATGAAACATAAGAGATACAAAATAATAATAATTCTGTTTCTGTATAAGAAAATAATATAAAAATATATTATTATGGACTAGTCATTTATGCTATATAAACAGGATTTGCCCTATAAAGGCTTAAATCCAATAATGGTAATGGAATGCCAATCTGGTATTAATATTTCTCGAAGCAGCAAGAATGAATGCTTCCTTGTCTTTACTCATAAATATTAATATCCATCACCTTTTCTATCACAAAGGAATGCATCTTTGTCTTGTTTCATTGAGCATGTTTAACATGAGTGGGCTGTTGATTACTTTTTACATACAACATTCAATAATAGATCACTCCTCTTTGCTGTTTATTATTATACATTAGTGTACCTATATTTCAATAGGATGATCAAGATCAAAGATTTTGCATATAAATATGTAGGTATTTAACTTTATTAAAAACATATAATAAGATATTTGTATGATTTACCGAATAAAGGCAATAAAGTATGTATCAATGTTGGAACATGTCATTATATTTCAAATTGTGTTATATTGTGACTATTGCAAGTATATTCGTTTTGTTCCTGATTAATTTATAGGTTTTTAGTGGGGGATTGTTTAGCTAAAATATTTTATCAAGTAGGCACATTTGAAAGATTTGGTAATAATGGTAATACACATTTATGGTGGACATGAATTTGCAGCAAACATATTAACATGTAAGTTTCAATTAAAACCAAAAGATCTAAAATAATTAACAATAGCTAAAAATAGCTAAGCTTATTGTTAAGAAAAAATACAGACAATGCATAATAAAAAAACACCAGAACAAAGTATAACTTATAGATTTAAAATTTCAATCAAGTTACATACATATTGTTATCAAAGATTGGTAATAATGGTAATACACATTTATGGTGGACATGGATTTGCAGCAAACATATTAACATGTAAGTTGCAATTAAAACCAAAAGATCTAAAATAATTAACAATAGCTAAAAATAGCTAAGATTATTGTTAAGAAAAAATACAGACAATGCATAATAAAAAAACACCAGAACAAAGTATAACTTATAGATTTAAAATTTCAATCAAAGTTACATACATATTGTTATCAAAAGCAAGTTTCAGGATACTCTTGTTGTCAAACTTACTTAGTATTCCTTGGAAATCTATCTACCACTACCTTATCACTTAAGATAAGTATTCTTACCAATGACTACATATGCCCTACTTTACTTTGAGAGTTATTACATTCCTTATAATTGGCCAAATTAGTTGCTAGCATAAAATTTTAGTGAGATTGAGTACCTACCTACTTTTATAATTACCTTAAAAAATGTTTGTTTTTTTCGCTATAATTATAATACTAAATTTGTCGTGGCTGTAAATGGTAATTTAAAAGTGTCGCAATAAAAACAAAACCTAAATTAGGTCCGAGGATGTTTCTTTGCTAGGCCTGGGCGACATGGGCCTTCCGTGAGGCCCCTTCGAGAAGAGAGTTATTGGTATTATGGCCTATTACAAAATGATGACAACAACATATAAGCTACAAAGTGCTGAAGGTTTGTTCAGAACTTAGAACCTTGTACACTCAACTAATTGAAACCTTAGGCCATTTAGAACCGTGTCACAGTGACAGGTAGTAAGAGATTTATAAAAATGTCCTCCAGAACTTCACTTTGACATAGTTTGAGTGACCTAGGGTTCCAATAAAATTGGTTGACTGTACCTATGTTGTTGCCGTCGAAAAATTGGGACTCCCTAATGCGAGTTCGCCCACGCGTAAATTAGTAGCGGCTAAGCCGCCGAGGTCCTCTGCTGTCCTCATCATAAAGTATGAAATCGTGTATAATCCTATACTGCTAGTATGAACTGCTAGTATGCTGATAGTATGAACTTCACACAAACTACTAAAGTTTCGGTCAAACACGCGTTTTGAGAGCGTGGTGTGAGCGGAGCGAGATGGCGCTTTAACCCTTAAATGCATGTTTTTTTCTTTTCGTACCAAAAATAAAATGTGCTTACCTAATGGTGTCTAAAACACGACAAAAATAGAAAAAAAAATCTGTGGACATATTTTAGGTGAAACTTTTGCTACTAATCAAAATTTCGATACATCATACATCATGCATTTTTTTGCAAAATCGTGCATGATAAAATATTCAATTATTGTTTACTTTTAGATTGAAGTATATTAAGTTCAGTAATTGTAGAATCTTTAAGGTATGCATTACATAATTCTAATAATAAATAATTTCTTCCTTAGTTAAAAACGGCTAAACACAAGCAATGAAAACAAATTTCTGCCATCTTGCTTATAAAGACATGTAAGTTTTTTTTAATACAGTTACGCCAGCCAATCAGGAATAAATTTGAAAGTTCATTAAATTTCCTTGCAAAATCATCCTTAAGAACATAATATACATATCTAGTTTTCAAACTACACTATGCATTTAAGGGTTTAGATACTCGGGCGTCCTATCCCACTCTCATCGCGCCATGCTTAAGGCCAAGCCACACCGAGAGCGTGTGCGTGGCGTCTGCGTTGTAGCGTAGGTGCACGTGCTGCACGCGCATTCGGCCTGGCTCAGCCTTTACGCCGCACTCTCAAAACGCGTGTTTGATCGAGCGATTTGATTTGATTGCTAGTTACCAATGTTACCATATTAACATTTCTTTGTCTTTCCCCAACAAACTGTTTTGCAGTTTGGCGAAGTTTTTGTAGTAACCCCACAATGACGTAACGGATGTGCTTACCATAGAAAAAATCAACTGCGAAAGACTCTGGTTGTCACGGGATTCGAACCCGCTTCCTCTGGATTGCCGGTCCAACGCGCTCCCAATTACACCAAACGACCTTCCGTGAATCACAGTGAATTTAGTCTATGGTATTGTGAAACTAATCACTAGCCACATCTGTACTTAATGTTTCGAAGGTACTACAACCTTAAGCCACTCAAAGACACCACTATCACAATCGTCTGCAAACTCGACAACTCTCCGTTGCGTTGCGTTTTAAGTATTGTATTAATCTTAGAAATAAATGAAAAAAAAAAACGCTCAACAGTTCCAGACCGCTCCCTCATCGAGCGACAGAAAGAGCGGCTCGGGCGTCTAGCTCGCGCGCTCGCGCAGGAGCGCACGCGCCTAGCACAACTGACGCGAGAGGCGCGCGTGCTCGCGTCGCCGCTACCGTCGCCAGCGCAGCGGCAGCAGTTGCGAGACGATGTGCAGCGATTGCGGGCGCAATGCGACCATCTTACGAAGCGCGTTGAGTTGTCTGCGCCGAGTTTAGGTAAGTCACATGGGCATGATAATTGATAAGATACGTACTTACATTTACATAGGCTTATCACATCATCAGCATATGATAGTCCACTGTTGGACGTAGGCCTCTCCTATTAACTATGCGTATAGACGCATTAGGAGGTAAATGCCCATAATCACCACGCTGGGCAAGCGGATTGGCGATCGCAGTTGTGTGCCCACTATGATGACGCTGCTGCCCATCACCAATCTTTTATTAAATAATGGTAAGTGACACTTCAATCCTTTAGTCGACTCTTACGACACCCGCAGGAGGAGTTGGGGTAGTGACAAATGTATTCTTACTGCCGTCACCACGCGGTTATAGGCTTATATATGTATATATAGCGCCAACATATCCGGTCAGCTAATCCTAAGTTCTCCGCTCTGCTGCTTGCCACTCTCTGGCATGGGGACTCACAGGCCGTGACTTCACTTTATGCATCGTCTTTACGTAAATATGCCTATTCGGAAAGAAAACCATACGTACCCTTGTGGGTATTGACATTTAACGGTTAAAGATCTCGTATTTACTGTCGAAATTAGCGCGGCGTGATTCGAATGTGTCGAGCATTCTGGGGCTGCCGAGGGTGTCGCGTAAATATTACAGTTTTAACCGTACAGGTGTGTCATCCAACTATGGGTCAGGATTATTTAGATTAGTCTGTTTTACCATCCCAATAGGAAAAAAGTTTTCCCATAAATTCAAAATTATGAAAATGGACAAATAAAAAAGAAATGCTCAATGATCATTTTTTGACGAATATATTTATCTGAAGATTGTGAAACAGACCGTAATCATATTTACTCAATTGCTTGATGAGCTCTTGCGACAAAATATTTAGTTAAACGTTGTTAGTCCACCCACCAACGAATTCGATAAGATAACATATTCCACATGGCATAAAGCTATTCTGGGAAATATTCATAAATCATAATTTGGACCTGATAGTGATTTTGTAATAAAATTGCAATGGGATAAATAAAACACAATACAAAGACGCGCATATTGCAGTCGACAAGACATATGAATATGACATATACAGTGTGTTACCATGACCCAGGCTTTTACGAAAATGGGTAATAATACGCATTACTGGCAATCGTTTTCAAGTATTAAGAGTTGACAAATATTTAAATTAACTGTACAATTATTTTTATTTCGTTCGAACGATCAATGCAACGCGTGTACCTACTGCTTGGTTGTCAAACGTTGCGAGTGGCTGCGATCTGTCATTGTCAAGTGCCAATTAACGATTTTGAAGTACATTGCTTCTCAATTAACTTTTGTTAGAAAGTTAATTACTTTTAAAATTAGGATTTTTAAACAAATAATGCACATGGTTTGGCTAAGAATCTGCATCTCAATCCTCGGTTCAAATAAAAGCCTGCATCATGTTAACACACTGTATATTAAATAAATAAATAAATATGCATCTTTGTGCCGTCCGATTGTATCGACGTCACGGAGGATTTAGTTTTTTTAGTATCCACTCACATCATCAGCCTATAACAGTCCACTGCTGGACGTAGGCCTCTCTATTAACTATACGTGTAGACGCATTTCGGCGGTAAATGTCCATAATCGCCACGTTGGGCAAGCAGATTGGCAATCGCGCCAGTTTGTCCACTATGATGACATTGATGACGCTGCTGCCAATTATCAATCTTATGTTAAAGAATATAGTCAGTTACACACCATTCCCTTAGTCGACTCTTACGACACCCGCGGGAAGAGTCGGGGTAGTGACAAATGTATTCGTACTGCCATTACCACACGGCCAATACCACTATCCACTCACTTGCTTTGAAATGTTGGTTAAGTCGAAACATGTCTTCCTTCACCATCGATTTCCTAAACATGAAACCAAACTAAAGCTTGTTGTATTCTGGCCATTTTTTCTGCAACTCGTCGAGTTCAAACGTGCCTATTTCGCGTAGTCCCAACGCTGGCCCAGTACTTGTTG
Organism: Thaumatotibia leucotreta; assembly: GCA_025490895.1. Lineage (NCBI taxonomy): Eukaryota > Metazoa > Arthropoda > Insecta > Lepidoptera > Tortricidae > Thaumatotibia > Thaumatotibia leucotreta. Next base: position 64,071 of record JALPQI010001387.1, on the reverse strand, counting down.
GGGACTTCACATACACCCTTGAATTTCTTCGCAGGTATATGCAGGTTTCCTCACGATATGTTTTACCACTAGGCCACAAACTAAAACTTGCCCCACACATTGCAGAGCAAGAAGAATCCGACAACTTCTACAACAACATCTACACCGGGCAGCGACCTCCCGCCTCGTGGAAGTGCCACATGTGCACGTTCCTCAACCACCCCCTTCTCGACAAGTGCGAGGAGTGCGACATGCCCCGGATTCTCATAGGTACGTCGCCGGCCCACACCCTCGACTCTGGCTTCGGATCCTTCCGAGATAAAGCCAGGAAACCTCTGACAGACGCTATGGACAATTTACGCTGTTGAGTTAACGCATGTGACGGCATGCCTGCATTAACATGAAGTGATTCCCCAAATGTGTTGTTACAGTGAAGTGATTTTTGACTTTTTGCATGACTGTTTGACTGGATTAACAATTTAATTCCTGTTTTATGTGTATATATAGACAGCAGTTATAGCAGCTGAGTGAAAAACTATTGGTGCATAGTGACGGTAAAATTTGAGGAACTGATTTATTATTGGGATATTTTAAATGTTGAATATTAGGGTTAATTATGATGGTGATAAATAATAATCTAGTGGCCTTTTAAAATAAGATTTAGACTGACTTTTTGATCACAGGATATATTTTGTTTCATAATGAACAATAATATTATTATGATATGAAACGGCTACCTGTTTTGAGAATGAAAAATCTATCTTCAATATGTTTAGATCTCTTTTAGTGTTACAATATAAACATTTATTTATGAGCCTTTAGAAATAAATTATACATTATAAAACAAAATTATATTAAAATGGTAAATAACGCGATAAAGAGGCCTAAATACTTATTGTTGAAACGAATGTTGTCTATTAAATGCGGTACTTAGATTGTTAGTCGCACTGCCTGTTAGGGTCGCTTTATTTGTATATTTATGGTTACTATACTTATATGAAATTTACAAAGATTATTAGAGGTGTTAGTTTATCGGCGATATATTTATTGTTTTCGTGTTTAAGTTGACTGAGACATCACTTCTTATCTTGTCGCTGGACATCACAAGATCTCACTAAAGACTACTGCGCCTTGCCAAAAAGTCTCCTAAATTATTTATTCGTCGGTTAAAAGAGTTATTATTGCTCAAATCTGTATTGCTCAGTGTGCACAAATTTATAACTTAAAGTACCTAATGCAATTTTATTAAAATTAAAAATCACAATTAATCTCTATAGCACAACTAGTAAATTATATAAAGGAAGAGGCGAAATGCTAACGAAAAGTTTTCCACACAAGTAAGAGTCCGTACCTTATTTTCGATATAGACAAAATATCTATTTAGTTACTTATTTAGTAAATCACTTGAAAATTGAATTAAAAAAACATAAGATTTCCCATTTTTTACCTTGTAAGATTTTAATGTCATTATAATACCTATATAATTTTCATTATTATTTGTAGGACTCGTATGACAATTAAAGTTCTTAAATTCACTCGTTCTTAAAATTATGTAACAAAATTGGAAATCAAACACTTTCATAATACCTAATGTGAAAATATGTCCTTATTAATATTTAACTGTGATAACAGGGCTCTACGTTATAGTATGGGGAGCACCTTATCGCCCCTGTTGCCTTATCGTCACGTTTAGGCAACGTAAAGGATGATGAATAATAATTTAAAGACAATAACTCCGAGATTTCGAGCCCTGCGCGTGCAATATCGAGTCACGTTTTGAATAGATTACGATTCGGAAATGTATGTTGAAATAGCGGTTTACGCTGGACGAGTACCCTCGCGAGATTGCCGCGTGATGCAGCTGGTCGCGCGAGATTACCGCGCGATGCAGCTGGTCGCGCGAGATTACCGCGCGAGGCAGCTGATCGCGCGAGATTACCGCGCGAGGCAGCTGGTCGCGCGAGATTGCCGCGCGAGGCAGCTCTGTCGTGTGGACGTTGGACGTGCCTAAGAATGCTATCCCGAAAATCGCACTATACTCTATTCGGTTAGGTATACTAAATGCAAACCATCTTGCAGTATCTTTTTATTTAAAAATGCATTTTTATAATCTAAGCCCTCAAATTTTTCTTTAAAAAATCTGAAAAAAATTATCAAACATGCTTCAGATGTCAAATAATTTATTAAACTAGAATCCGTTCCACAGAAAAATGCAATAGGGAGGACAAAGAGCATCTTTATTGGGTCAAACATCCTACAAAATTGTAAAAATAAGGACCACCCTACTGTGACTACAATTTGTGCAAAAAAGTGGTGGTGACTGATATTGATGTTAGATGGTTACTCGTCTAGAGGTGTTTCAATTGAATTAGTAGCGAGATTTTCAAAATGTTGAGATTATAAACACTAATGTACCTAAGTATTTGTAGTGGTTGGCAAAATGAGACCACTACGTGACATTAAACATCGACATTTAAAAATGAATTGATGACGATAATGATGATGAAATTCCCTAGAATCAAATATGACTTTCATGTTATTAATTATACCTATGATAAGACTTTAGAAATTGCTTGTCGGGTATTTTTTTGCGGTACTTTTATAACGAGTTGGGCAAAAAGTAATATGATTACATCTGTAAATTAATCGGAAGGAGTAATCATATTACTTTTTTCCCAACTCTGCTTGTATAGTTTTTAATATAGATGCAAGTGTTGTTTCGTATAACGTGTCTTACATAACTGAACTTATCAATATCTGTATCAATTCTAGTAATTGACTAAACATCTTATCGTTTATCGTTTCTGGCTACACAACGTTAGAAGATAATTGTGATATATTTTAAGCCCAAATTTTGCGAGCGGCTTACGCTAAACTATTCGATATACAGGGTGATATTTTAAAGACAAACGGGTCTTAATCGCGTAAACTTTCGTTTATTTATATCCTGACGACCCGTTTATTAAGACCCGTTTGTCTTTAAAATATGAGTGATAATCGTGAAAGTTTAAATCAATATAAAGGGTGATATTGATACGAAGGGTTAGCAGGATCAACACTATACATTTAGTAAATGCTAATCGGTAGTCCCGCATCGTAATTAGGGCTCACGGTACACGTGTAACCCGCCAAACCGGATACCCGTGTTCTTAAGCCCGACGGTACTAAGACCCCGAATTACACGAACCCGCCGGGTACCCGTGTCCGTGTCCAATACACGGATACCGTTTACACGAAACCGCGTGCTACCCGGGTACCCGGGTACTTAAGACCGAACCGAACGGGTTCGAAATAATTTGAGCAAATGCGAATAAGGTCTACTATTGAATGTAACCTGCAGCTTCGTTCGACACTACAAAACAAACGTGTTCAGGAAAGGTCAGCCGATATAACTTTTTTTGTTTTTATAAATTTCGACTCTATCTGTTACACAATAAGGTCTATTTGACACAATTAGCCTTCCGCTTATCTATCCATTTGTACTATAGCTCTAAGTCTCACGACCCATCCTTCTGTACATAACTTTACCCTTAAAAAGCAGACTTTCTATGCAGACACGGCTTCTCGTCAAGGACGTCTCCGAACCCGCGGGTAATTAAAGTCCGTGTAAATAATATCCGTCTACCCGTGTACCCGTGCAGACGGGTATTATTTACACGGACTTTAATTACCCGTGTAAATCGGGTCAGAAACCCGTGTACGTGTAACACGAACACGGGTATGAGACACGTTGACACGAAACCCGGACACGACCGCGAGCCCTAATCGTAATCAAGATAAAACTACATTTTCTTATTTATGTCCACTTATCCATTTTATTACTTTTACCACATAAAATAACTATTATCTCCGCAATATTACTTAAAACTTATAAACTTATAGTGGGTTTAGGGCATTTTCACTTTTACGGACACTCGTCTTGTACTTTATTTTGTATTGTACTTAATAGTCAGGTTCGTAACGACAGCTGAGTATAAATATTTTTAGAAATTTAATTAAGCTTGATCGGCGTTTTATTGTATAATATCGCTTATACTTTATAATTTGTATAAAACTAACACCGTTACTCTAAAACCGATTTTTTTATTGAAATGTAGTGCAAGCCAATCACGAACCTAATTCGTTATTTTCGCAGTTGTGATCTTAAACTCTATTGATAACTTCTTACAGTTCAAGGTTAAATTTAATTTAAACGAATATTTTCTGTAGCTGGCTGTGAAAGGAATAATTATAATTAGTGCTTACAAACCTAACTAAAATTAAGGTTTTTTTTAATTTCACGCTAATTGGGTGTCCCTTTAAGTGAAAAAACTTGTAAAGAACTGATGCGAAATTAAGAAAAAAATTAAGTAATTTCAGATTTCGCTTTATAATAAACCTCATTATGACGACTTATTCAACTCGCAGAGTATACTTTGAAGAATATCAAGTGAGCTCGTTCTCTTAAAATTCCAGTTGCATTGGGTCATAAACCACAAATTAAGATAACAAGTACTCAGTAAAAGCAGAATATAACTGCCTTAGAAAGTTAGTATAGATTATGGACTCTATTCTTTGCACAATAGACAACAAAATAAACAAACTAAATAATGGCGCTCATAACTTTTTCACATTTTACAACTGCCAGGTAGTCGAAAAAAAATTGTTGAGTACAAAAAGGACAATATGGTACCATAAACGTTCCCTACATTGTCGGCTCTGTACCCTTATCTTAACAATATCAATGCGTTGACCAAAAATAGCACTTCCCACATTTTGCACTTAGAGACAAAAGGCGTGCCGCCAGGGTACACTTTTATCTCTTAGTGCAAAATGTGGGAAGTGTTATTTTTTGGTCAACGCATTGTTATTGTTAAGATAAGGGTATAGAGCCGATAATCTAGTGAAAATTTGTACCATGTTGTCCTTTTTGTACTCAGCAATTTTTTTTCGACTACCTGGCAGTTGTAAAATGTAAAAAAAGTTATGAGCGCCATTATTTAGTTTGTTTATTTTGTTGTCTATTGTGCAAAGAATAGAGTCCATAATCTATACTAACTTTCTAAGGCGGTTATATTCTGCTTTTACTGAGTACTTGTTATCTTAATTTGTGGTTTACAACCCAATGCTACTGGAATTTTACGAGAACGAGCTCACTTGATATTCTTCAAAGTATACCTACACATTAAAACCAATGCCATTATCAATTAGTAAATACTATTATAACAATAATGACTTAAATCACAACTAGACTAGTGGATAATTTTATGAGAGATAACCATATCTTCAAAAAAGGGCAAGATGAAATCAGATATTTATCGATACGCAAGTATTCAGTAGTTATCAGTGTTATCTGTAAGTTAACGTTTAATGAAACTAGTCGGCTTTAAATGACGTCAATCAACAATCTGACAACAATAACTTTATAATCTGGAAATGCAATGCTCTAAATCCAAATACAAAAGCAATACTAAAATGAAATATTAGACCCCTTATTTATTCAAATATTTCAAATACGTCCAATCCAACATCTCCATTTTAGTTACAATGTAGTTTGTCCTTATCTGTCACTTTCACAATGTTATTTGTTAGAGAAAAAACACATTTTATGAAAAAGGGCCTAATAATATAAATTAGAGAATGAATAACTTTAACCTTTTTGACGCCACGTCACTCACACGCCACAACAAAATGTCAACATTGAAATTGAATTTTACGCACATTCATGTAGGTCTATATTGCTCTGTGCACCAAGACTTATATATCGGTCTTTGGCGTTGAACCTGCGGTGCCAATATATCAGTCGTTGGCGTCCAAAAGGTTACGCAGGGCTAAAACAGCAATACATGTCAATCATATCATGTCAAAGTTCGTAAATAATATAATTTTACGTTTAAAACGTCTGAAGGAATAAAATGGGAGATTAAAGCTGTGACTAGGGTTGCCACCTTTTTTTAAAGACAAAATAGTATTTTTATAAAATGTTAAAAGAATATAATTATAGTACTTACAGGAAAAGTAAGGAAAAATAGTATACCTATTTATCAAATTGTAGTTGCCGCGAATACCGCGTATGCGTTCCGTTACAAAATTCCAAACAATCACAAAATAGAACCCACTGTCGAAATATAGTAATTAACTACATTGTTATCGTATATTATACAGTACAGTCGAGTAAAATATAGTACGATGCTATGTATTATGTGGCAACCCTAGCTGTGACTCTAGTCTAGTGAAAAAGGGTACAGTATATACAGTCGCCATAACATGAATATCGTAGCGTCCGGAGTAATCAAAAATATCTGAACACGTCTCTATCGTTGTAGCAATAAAGGCGTGTTCAGATATTTTTGCTCCTGACGCTACCATTTATCTTATGGCGACAGTACAACTCCCCAAGGCTTGTAAAATAGGGTATAAGTTAAATAAAAGTGCAGGTATACCCCGCTTTTAAAATGGCCGGGAAGTATACTCTTTTCTACTAGACCCACATAATGTAATGAAACTAATGATTAGTATCCTTTAGGTAAAATGTCAAAATTTCTGTTTTATTATAAGACATTTTAAAGAGAGTTCTTAAAAATTACTGCAGAACTGTAAATGCTGTACGATACATATATTAACCAATTACGAATAACGAACGATTTAACAGAAGTTTTACAAAAAGTATTTCTAGTTAGAGATTTGATAGGAGATGGCAGTTTGCTCTAGAAATAATCTACACTTAAAATCTATCAACACATAATATCACAATAATTTAAGAAACATGTTATGTATTAGCTTTTTTATGCAATATTTTTTTACAAAATTAAAATTAAGTATAAAAGATTGTAGGCTAGATTGTTGATTTGTTATTCTTTGAAATGTGTTATCTATTAATTGTTTGTTTAGGCTGGTGTAAATTTAATTATGTGATCAATGAATTTATGTATATTGAGAATAAATGATTACCTTTTAAATGAGTTCTTTGTAACACATCCTTAATTATTGCATTATCTCCAAAGAAATATATATATTATACTCTTCAAAATGAATAGTACATAATAATGAATTATATTATATTTAAGATACAAATACTATAAGAATAAAACCTAGTACAGTTAATTATGTCAAAGTAACTTTGTGCATGGTAACTATCACTACATCAAAATAGGGTCGATCATCTTTTTTCGTGAGTTTACTTATTTATTGTCTAACTTATTGGCCCAATTAAGCAGGAAGCATTTTACAACAAAAACCACGATTAATTTCTCAGGTAAGTCGTGTTTTTGCTCTTAACCTACCATAACTAGTGTTGTCCGTGGAATGGTTTTATTTTCCTTACGTACCTATATTTTATCGTCATCCATTGAGACATTCGAGACTTAACTGAATGTTGAATTTCCTACAGTTCGAGCCCACGACGGAATAACGGTTCGACTGTTGCCAGGACGCCGGAGTAAGTACATACACATTAGCTAAAACTAAATAACGCTTATATGAGTATACCGTTCTTAAGTCAGAGCAAGTTCAGAGACAGAACGATTTATCGAACCGTTAAAGTAATTATGGAGCCAACTGACGATCATAACATAAACATAACGTAAAGTATACCGAGTATACGTCAAGTGGCAAGTTAGCTTGACGAAATGTCAGTTTTCTTTCTCGTACGCCACTGCAGAACCACAGCGTCACCTATAGAATGCAAGTCGAGTTATTTTAAATAGTTCACGTTGCTTTCAATAGATGGCGCTACGCAACTTATTTAGAAATTGCCTGTACACCTGTAGGTATAACCTCTATAGGAGTTACCACGTCTTTGTATAACCATTTCAAATCGATTTATTCGCATATTGGTATTTTATTACGAAACATCATCATCATACATTATCTAAGCACTTTTAATAACGTACAAATGCCAACTGCCAACACGTTAACACGTTCGACGCCGGTGACACACATATGTGACCGAAAAAACTGTACTCCTATGCCAGTGACACACATATGTGATCAAAGTAATCTTATTCTTATGCCACTAGCATTAATCAAGTTCTCACTCCTATGCCAGTGGCATAGAAATGCGAACGTTTTTGACACAGTGCTGTGTCGCCGGCATAGGAGTACAATCTTTTCGATCAGACATGCGTGTCACTGGCATAGGAGGATTCTATCAGATAATTTCGATCGGCATAGTATAAGCACTTAGTGAAACAGTACCGGAGGCGAACGTGTTAACTGACCATCCTTTATTTTTATTACATTGCGTATTAACTGTGTCGGTAGTAATATAAATAAAAGTGCTTAGATTGCTGACTGTATAATTAACAAATTCAACCAAAACATTAAACGGCGAAACACAGCAGTGACAAGACTGTGCTCTGTTCCTCATTCATGTCATATTCACCCATTTTCATTGTCAATAGAATCATCCAATTTGTGAGCCAATTGTTACACATCCAGGCAACTTTAGAAGATGCCAGACTTCTTTAATACCTGTTAGTGTAATTGGTTCTAGTAAATCGTGTAAAGAAGCATTCTAATTTGACTTGTATTCATTTCTGTTTCTTATATGTAAAGAAACTAAATGACCTGGTGAATGTAGTAGTAAGTGTGGCAACGTGTTTGTATAAGATATTTGACGTCCCAATCAGTTCCATGTTTGTGCGTTACTACATGCAACAGGTCCTTTAGCTAAAGTTTATTCCTATAGGTACCGTGGCGTTCATAATTGCATGGACGATTTATGAATTAATTCATTCAGAAACTGTCCATGCAATTTTCAACCCGAGTGTACATAATGTATTTACGTAGGCATAGATTGCTTGTTGTGCGTTACTGTTTACATTATATATGAGCTTTTTTTTAGTAAAACGTCCCACTTTGTTGTTTACCAAAAGGCATTAGACAGATAATTTTTATAAAGATACCTACTAGCTAAGTCCGTCCTTATTGTTAGTGACAAAGTGGGACGGTTTAATTAAGACGCTTAAATATGTAGCTAGAACATTTATAAATTTATCAAACGCCAATAATTATTATTGTAGAGTATGATTTTCCGAGTTACTTACCTCGATAAAAATAGGTATTAATTAAAATACCGGTTATTGAGTGTTAAGTCCTTCAGTTTCACTACATGAATACAGTGGCGTCCTTATGCGCGCCTTCCACTGCGACCGGAACGGACTCATTAATGGCTCCATTTCACGTTCATCGCTAGCCAAGTGCTAGTATGCAGTTGACGGCTGTAAGTCACACCAGCGGTGTAAGTTAAACGGAGCTATTAATGAGTCCGTTCCGTTCGCAGTGGAAGGCGGGCATTAGGGTTTTTATTTACGTTAACTTAAATTGCGAACATATTGCATTTAATTTTATCCGATATAGTTGTACTTAGTGTTATAGACTGGCAAATAAGTTTTATCACTAAAAAGCGGCAAAATGTAGCCGAGAACAGTTGTAGCTGGCGACATGAAACATGAATATCACGTCTTTTTTTAGTTTAGAAATTGATTTGCCAGACTATAGCAAATTATTCAAATGATGTGAGAAAGGAACAGATCGCAGCAGGGTCACCAACCAATTGGCATTTTTATTGAGTTTGACTGTTTACATTTCAGAAATTGTTCGCTCGTGGGTGTTATGAGCGTCGCTCCAGACAAATTCTCTTAAGTGCAGTAGTTTTAACGTAAACACACTGAACCACCAGTACACCTAGCAACTAGGTCTTTAAATGGTCACTTAAGTGCATCTTTTATGTACAAACGTTGCAACGGATCTGTGATATTCGCATTTGGTTAGTTATTACAAAGTCTGATATTTTCATCTACAGTTTTGAGTTCACATTCCAAATTTTGTAATATCGTTGTATTTTCCTATTTTCAGTGAGTGTTACCAAATGCGAATAACTGTTGTTATTTTCGTTAACTGCTGCACTTAAGGTGAATAGGGAATTATATACGACAAGACCTGGCGACACTGCCAGACGAATTTAGACTTTAATTAATTTATTGTAAGGTGGACTATGATACTTAAACATCTTACATAATATATACCAGTATGTCTTTGTATTATTACTTCATTATTCATACGAATTTGTATATTAATTATGTCTGTATCAAGTTAAACAACTGGCCTCACGAACGCTTATCAGAAAATTCTTCTCTATAGCTTTTCCCTTTCTCAAAAAATTATAAATTTCTTGCCATATGTAGGTGTATGATGAACAACAAATTAAATCGAGGCCAGTTGTGTAGTAAATATCGCTTGGCGTAAACAACACAATGTCAGTATAATTAGGACTGTATTCTTCGTTGAAAAAATAGACATACCTATAAATAAATAAATATTAACAAATTCAAAAATATACTCACTGGAAACATTGTCATATTTCTTCGAGTGTTAGAATATAATTTTATTACGCTGAAGAATTTTTAATTTCAATGGCGTAACTCCAAGAAATACGATTTTCTATGGAAAGGAATAGGATTGTAATATTGACAGCGCAAGATAACTTTCTCTTGGTCACATTTTCTAAACTTGGGTATTACCTACCACCAATTTTCAAGTATCCCCGTTGTCGTATATCTAACTCCTTGTAGGTACAGTCGACATCAAAGGTATCGTTACGGTTTAGGTGCCAAAAATATATTTACCCACGCGACTTTATTGCCTTGACATTAAGGTCGTGTATTTTTGTCACGTAAACCGTAATGATATCTTTGACGTCGACTGTACAAGTGAAAAACAAATGAGTTGAGAATTAAAAAGCTCATTATATTGGAAGAATTATTATATGTCTATGTATAGATTTAAATATAATTATGTATTGTCATGAACAAACAATTTACTGTGATTTCTAGTCGATGCTCCAATATTTTTCGCTATGCAACGGTTAATCATAATTTATTGTATACCTTTTGTTACTATTAAGGTGTACATTTTCAAAATGTATTTAGTGAGACACCTAGTGACAACTATCGTAAGATCAGCACAACTATTTTCAATTACAGTCTACTTACTTATGATTTATGATGACTCTAAAATACCATGCGTAAATTATACAGTGCACTTCAATTCAAGTAGCCACCTTTATACCTTTACAAGCATTTTTTTCTAAATAAATAAACTGCTCATTTACTTATAGCAAGTAGCGACTGTATTTTAATTAATCTTTTAACCTATCCACCACATTCACCGCTCTTAATGCATTTTTGACATCATGAACATCAATGGTGTTCATAAATATCGTAACACATACCGTATTAAAGCCTTAGCAATAGAGTCGTGCTCATATTTCGGATGTCATTACCTATATGACCACCCGTAAGGTCGAGTCACATGGATGATTGGATGCGTGTGCAAGACCCACGCCACGCAAGCGGTGTGCCATCTACTATGATATTTCCTACGATGCAACGCGCACGCCCATGTCACGTCCGGTGTGGCTTGGCTGTAAACGCTGATTCCATGAAGGCGAATAAAATACAGATGGTGTGCATTAAATAGTAAATTCACCAGAAAACCTCCAAGTTCTATAATCCAATCACAAACAAATTCTGTAACATAGGAGCGGTTTCATTTCATAAGTAGGTAACCTTATTTTTTGTAGGTAAGGGACTGGAACATTTTTCTGATGAAAGTGATGAATCAGTAGGTATCACCACTACGTAGGTACCTACCGTAAACCCCCGCAGCTATGGTCCAATACTACTAAATAATTATATTCTGTAATACTACAACTATGGTTCATAATTTGAACTCCTAAACAAGCATCAATCCCAATCTTATTTTTGGCCTTGTCCAAGTTTTTAAAATTATTTATGAGGAGTTTTGCTTGTGAATAGTACAATTAATATAACAATTACACCTAATGGAAATGTTGGACTATTGGGCCTTTATTGGTCTATAGTTAGGTGGTTTTGCGGTACTTAAAAGCTATCTGCCACTCTCTGCGTTCAAATCTTGGCTTAGAAAAATAAGAACTAAGAACTGCCCCTTGCACTGAGTTATTTATTATCCAAAAGATGTTGTGGCTGCCTTAAGAAATTACATTACGGTGGTGCAAAGAAGTTTTCTGACTCTGACAAAATTGTTACCACAATTCGTAACTCTAACGGAGTCTAACGTAAAAGTTCTAACTCAGAAAATTTGTTCACTTTATCACTATAGGTGGCGGTGGCGTTAACATGACCTCTAACCATAGAGTATATTGAATAATACCTCTAACGTAAAAGTTCTAACTCAGAAAATTAGTTCTCTTTTATAGGTGGCGTTAAAATTACCTTTTCATATACCTATGCAAACTTTCAAAGAGCGCCCAGGAGTCCCAGGAAGCGTGCTCTTAGCCGTTGGTAATCGGAAAAGTATGTTCATCCTCAAAAGCTATCGAGGTAGGGATAAACAGATACTTTCATTCCATTACCTTAGGGATCATCCATTAATTACGTCACACCAATTGGTATTATAATTTTATGATTTTTTGACCCCTCCCTCCCTCCTTGTCACACTTCGTCACAATTTACAACACCCTCCCCCTTTAGTGTGACGTCACATGTAGATTTCTAGAAGGTAAAAATTACAACATCACTTTGAAAGTAACTTTTTATTAGGATTGCTTAAAATGAATTATAAAATTAACTAAGAGAAAATTTACTTATTCTTCCTCCGTCCAAGGATTTTGGATTTTCTATTCTTTTATGTTCATGTATGTGAGGATTGTGATTGTGACGTCACAAACATAGAACTCCTCCCTCCCTCCTGTCACGATATGTCACATTTTGTAGACCCCCTCCCTCCCCCCTGAGGTGTGACGTAATTAATGGATGATCCCTTACCTACAGAATAAAGTATTATCTAAAGAATAGTATTACCTAAACACAAATATTTTTCCATGACCGAGTTAAGTGTGCACCCGAACATACGCGACATACAAATATAGAGTGTTCTAAGCTAAGATACACATTTTTCTCTATATGATATTATAAGATCTACACTACAAGTAATTATTATTTACTTGTCTCTCGCTGCAACCATTTAAAATAGCATAATAATACAATATTTTAATGGTGTTATCCAAAACACTTGACAAATTGAAGAAAAACCATTTAATTAAGCGAAGATAACCTTTATATAACTCCACGTTTGTCCAACCATGGCACAAAACTGCTTCTTGTGGCAGCATTTGACAATTTCTACGAAAACCAAAGCACAAATGTTTTATTCAGACTCTAAGCAGTTTCTTTTGCAATATACTGCATGAAGTTTATTTCATATTATGCAGTTCAATAATTTTGATATTTATGTATAATTAGTACATAGGTGATTAAAAATTACTGAATACATAACATGTACTTTTATAAACATTTCATTGGTTTATTGCTATTGTCGTTTGCTTATCTAGTTATTGGTAATAATTATATGGATCATAAATATTCAACCTGAATATTTGCATAATAGATACAATTCAACCTGAATATATGTATCTATTATGCATATATTCAGGTTGAATATTAATCTCAATAGAAACTAAAAAAAGATTAGGTGATACTGATTCCATTTTCAAAAATTCTTCCCAATTGTAAAAATAATGTGTAAATGTTAAGGCGGTCCCAATTTAATCACCTATGTATTGAATTATATAAGACTTGGACATAAGCTTTTAGTTCATAGATTATAAACTTATATGTATTTTATATTATGTACTTACTATTGTAGTTTAATCTGCACATTTATCAGAATAAACTTGTTACTGAATTTTGTTTCATTTATTTGTTTCATTGACACTTTACAATAACATACATGGTAATATTTTCTTTGGTTACCGCAATAGTTATTCATGAAATCAAACTATGAAAATGGACTATGTTGTGATAATCATAGTCTCAATTTCAACAGAATATACCATATAATACTTTGGCTGACAGTGAAAGACTTATAATGCATTAACCATACAAGTACCCCACCTATCAACATAGTGTCACCAAAAGAGTTAAACAGTATCAAAGAGGGAGACAACATTTTTCATTTCTATTTTGAAATTATTTACTTTGGGCACTAGAAACTTTTTAATACTAATGAGCTATGTTAGTAAATGAAAGATGTTGTTCCACTAAGAACATGCATGTTGACAATCCTTGAAAAATGAGGATTATCAAGAAAGGGATAAGCTAGAATGACGGGCTCCCTTCATTGACACCATATATCCTCTGAGCACTCGTGGCCTGTTACCAAATAAATAGAAGGTTGACTTAGCGAGAAATCAGCATGTCTAACATGTGGTATGGTACACCACAGATCTAATATGAGCTGAATAATTTGGATTGGAACTACACATGATTGAAAATAAAACAACACAATTCAGAAGAAATACAATACATTTACTTACTTACTATTTACAAATCTTACCAACTATACAACTTATATGGCAGTACCACGCTCCAAATTCTGTTTGATCTCAGCCGTGTGCTCTCCATAGAACCGTTCCAGCTTCTTATTGAACTTAGCATTCCTTTCATTAATGTAATCAATGTCTGCGTCATCGTTATGTATACGTCTACGCGAGTATTTCGCGCGCTTGGCTATCTGGCCCTCCAAGTCGTCCACCATCTTGTCGACAGCCTCCTTTCGGTCCTGGTGCATGCCGTGGATGATGACGTTCGGCCCACCGTAGAACGCATCGCCGTATTTTTGTTTCTGTTTTTCATATTGCTCCATGTCTGCCGCTGGCATATTTTTGACTAACCTGTTGTACTGTCGCACTGTGGCTTGCTCGTATGTAGAAAAGCCTTGGTCTGGATTTCTTTTCTTCTTTTTACGTTCTAAACGCTCAGCTTCGACTGCAGAGATATTTAGTAGCTTCACTCTGTCGTAATCTTTGCCTTGGGTCTCCGCTTCTTCCCGTTTTTTCTGGTCATCAACGAGCCATTCCGCCTGTCGTCGTTTGGCTTCGTAGTTTGCGGGCAGCTTGTTTCTTGCCTCTTCAGCCACTACTTCCTGGTGATTATGCGTTCTAGCCTCATTCCTGGCGGAGTGTAGAGTACGCAGTCTCTTCATGCGTTCTGCTTGTTTCTCCGCGAATGTCATTTCTTTGCCTGAAGCAGACGGCCTTGCTGAATCTGTTTCACTCATTTTTATCAAATTGTTTCTTATAATTTATTATTATTTTTGTCTTTTATATATCACAAACAAACAAGCGTACTAATGGCTTCACGTCAGTATTTCATTAATGACAATGACACATGCCAAATATGACGTCAATAGTGGGGCTGCCAGCATTCAAAAATATTTACGTTGGCGGTATCGTTCAGAATTTGTGATTTTTCACTGTCATGTTTAATACATTATTATAATTTTCTAAATTTTTCTCACTACCGCATAACAAACTTATATTTATTGTTAGCTAATTTTTAAGTAAATTGTCGACATATTTGTCACATGTTGCATTGTTAAATTACATAACGTGAAGTTAGTCGCACATCGACAACAGTTTGCGGAACGTACATGACCAAAGTGAAGTGAGTCAGTCAATCGGTGTTTTGATACGGTGACGGTTGTGTGAAAAAGTGTGCAAAAGCGTACATTCTCTAAAACCGAAGTGTTTCTTGAGTTCACGATGTCGGATGAAATCGCAGAGAATGGAACAGCGAACGGCGACGTTCCGGAGATCGAGCTGATCATAAAGGTATTAGTTAATACACGTGTTATGTTAAGATTACCGGGTCGACGTAAACGCGGCACGCGCTTCACGAATGCGAAGAGTTGGCAAACGTGAGAAACGTAAAACATCGTAAGTGGGATTAGTCGCCTAGTCGGTAACCATGGTGTCGCAAGGCCTTGCCGTATAGTGTGTATGGTGTAAGTCTGTTTGTCGGCGTAGGCGCTCGTGTGTGGCGCGGTGCAGCGCGCACGGCTCTTGTGCATGAAAGTATATTATTACTGCACTTAGTGCACTTATAATGCGCGCAATGTAGGTCAACGCGACTTTGTTTTGTTTCCCGGCCATCTGGCGAGCTCTGATGCGCTTATTGTGATCTTGCCGTAATCTTTGATTGAAACGTGTTAATCGCGCAGAATTCTTGAGTCTATGTAATACTTACATAGGTATGCACTTAACCGGCTCGTTTTAAGTATGACTTATGCTTAAATCAATTATATATGTGGCTAAGTTTAGTCATTGGTTATCATGACTAATTTACTATTTTCCTGTTCTCAATAAGAGAAGGCTAAAAGTATAGATACATAAACAATGTACATATTACACCAACTAGGTAATTGAGTAGATGAAACTACTACACAAGGTAGAAGTTCTATTCATTTTCATTAAGTACCAATTCAGTAAATCA
Organism: Thaumatotibia leucotreta; assembly: GCA_025490895.1. Classification (NCBI taxonomy): domain Eukaryota; kingdom Metazoa; phylum Arthropoda; class Insecta; order Lepidoptera; family Tortricidae; genus Thaumatotibia; species Thaumatotibia leucotreta. Next base: position 47,797 of record JALPQI010001387.1, on the reverse strand, counting down.
TTTTGAATAAATATAATATCAATTGTTAAATAGACCGGAGTAATGATGATGCTATGATTTTCAAAAAACTACTGCCTAATGTATTCTTTACTGAAAATACCATTACAATACTTCTTACTATCTAATAAGGAGTGTTCCATTGTAAGTACCTGATAGTATCAGCTTAATACAAACAAATACAAAAAATCATTTACATATTTTTTGAACTTATTCTGTGGCTCACTCCAAGGCAATGTCCCTCAATAACCATATTCCTTATAACCACACAATTAATACCCATAAAAGTATTACACAGTTCTTGTTGATGGTTTTGTATTTATAAATTTACAACACCATTCAACCAATTACCCATTATTTAGTTATAGTATATAATCCTAATAAACAGCAATCAGACATACATATTATGGAAGTAAAACTGTAACAAAACTTATACTTATGATTTCATATCGAAAACTTGAATTAAATGGAATAGCATATTAGGTTTTGTTTTTAAGATTTACTTGGCAAAAAAGCCAAGGAAGGTAAGGGTGTGTTGGGAGGAAACGAAAATTAAACAGCAGTCGCCAGGTGACATTACCACAGGACAAAAACAACTGGGGCATCTCTGGAGTAGGCCCACGGTCCCATGACAGCATTTGAGCAGTGAATAAAAAGGAGAAGGCTTTTATAATAATTACTTTACTAGGGACCCTGTTTAGCAAGGGTATACTGCTACTTTAACATCCTCTTGAATCAATCTATTATAAAAATTGCACTTGGTTTTATACTATGTAATATTTTTTATAAAATTTACAAAAAAATATGAACATTATGGGCAATTAATTGATCAATTTAAATGTGTGATTAATTGCATAATGAATTTCTATAGTTAAAAATAACAAGTTTTGTTAAAGTTTTACTTGCATAGTACCAACCACTGCAAATAAATTAAAAAGCTGCCTCCATGAATCAGCCTTAAAGGGCAGTAAGCAATTGAATTTATATTCTGGTCATGTTCATACCTTTCTTGTATGCAAATGCTGTTATGCAATATATTTACAATTACCATAGTAATTGCCGGTATGTTCACTGTAAATATGGTCAATGACAATCAACTAGTGATAATTAGTTACTTTTATTGGTACGGTATGGTACTTAGTAGGTATATAAAAAGCAGCTGCAAAGGGTTTAGCAGCCTTACCGAACAAGAGGTGCCTTTCCCCACGGATGAGGTAAATATTTTAGGTGGTGTACTAGCAGGCCCTAAGAATACTCCATGCTTAATATCAGCTCTAGATCTTCTTTTGTTTCAGAGTCATTCAAGATAATGTAAAATATACAGGGTGTCGTTGAAAGTGGCATATTTCGAGAACTGTTCAAGTTAGATCAACCAAACAAAATTGTGTTTGATAACAATAAAATAAACTACAAAATGCATATTTTTAACCTGCATCTCGTCCTTATTTTTCATTATAAAAAAAGGTTTCTTTTTTTTATTTCCATATTTTTTTTTATTTCACGCGGAGGTACACCTACAAAAAAAATATGCATACATAGCCACTAATGTCCACTGTATACATAAATAAAAATATTTCCGTAAATCATCGTGCGTCATGCCAAAAAAAATTTTTTTTCAGAAGTAGTCGTTACTGGCATACAAATAAAGTACCAGTGCAGTGTGAACATAAGTTAGTGTGTATACAGTGTGTAAGTCTAATATGGGCGATCAATTAAACCAGGCATGGGATTCATTAGTGTAATCATGGATTACAAGGTTTTTTTAAAGTTACTCTTAATTATGACCCCACAGATTTTTTTTAAGATTATCGGAGCAGCAATGTAGGTACGAACATTTGTTATTGTTGATATGGCAGTTATGTCATCTGCTTTTGAAATTAGCTGTCATCGAGTGCTTAACTCGCGTATGTTGCCATACATTGCGCGCTGAATTATTTTGTATGGAAAATTTTGTTGCTCTAATTTTAAGTAAAAGTTATTTGAATGTACTTATTATGTCGTAAACTAACACCCGTTAAGAGCTTCGCCCGTATTAGACTTACAGCCTATATAGGTATACAATCTCTCGACACTTACCGCACAAAATATCATTGACGTAAATTGACTTATTAGTACATTTGCTTTATAAAAGAGAGATAAACATTTGACACATAGTATTGTTTTCGACATTTGATTTGTTGCATTTTCTGTTGGAAAATGGAAAAAATTAAGTGTAAGTTTTGTGAAAAAACGTTAAAAAATATATGTGGAAAGAAAAAATGCATACAAACTGGACAAGAGGCTGATTTATATAGAAAATGCACTAATAAGTCAATTTACGTCAATGATATTTTGTGCGGTAAGTGTCGAGAGATTGTATACCTACACACTAACTTATGTTCACACTGCACTGGTACTTTCTTTGTATACCAGTAACGACGACTTCTGAAAAAAAATTTTTTTTGGCATGACGCACGATGATTTACGGAAATATTTTTATTTATGTATACAGTGGACATTAGTGGCTATGTATGCATATTTTTTTTGTAGGTGTACCTCCGCGTTAAATAAAAAAAAATATGGAAATAAAAAAAGAAACCTTTTTTTATAATGAAAAATAAGGACGAGATGCAGGTTAAAAATATGCATTTTGTAGTTTATTTTATTGTTATCAAACACAATTTTGTTTGGTTGATATAACTTGAACAGTTCTCGAAATATGCCACTTTCAACGACACCCTGTATATTTTACATTATCTTGAATAACTCTGAAACAAAAGAAAATCTAGAGCTGATATTAAGCTTGGAGTATTCTTAGGCCCTGCTAGTACACCACCTAAAATATTGACCTCATCCGTGGGGAAAGGCACCTCATGTTCGGTAAGGCTGCTAAACCCTTTTAGAGGATACCTTTATTGGCAAGTTAACAATTTATATATGCATTGTTCATCCTTTAGTAAAAGATGAATATGTTTGATAACTCAATAAGGAATAATAAAATGTCTTAAGTGTTTCCAGTCAATTTCAATTATTTTGTCTCATCATAGAAAGAAATATATAGGTATATGTTACTTGTAGCTATTAAAATGACAACAGAAATAAAAATATGTAAATGGCATATTATTTTCATAGTTTCGCTTTTTATGGATAGGCACTTTTATATTCTAACATGCCATATTTCAATAATAGTTATTCCATATAGACTCACAACAACAACATACATAACAAACAGTCTTATCAGGACTTGAATATTTTTTACTGGAGATAGTAGCACTTACATGGTACTTATTCATTATTTAAATCATATCATATTGAATTTCAAATAAAAAATTCTAATAAAAAAACGGTTAAAAGGAGCTACCCATCCAAACCGCCCCGATTAACTTTTGGTTCCAGACGCAAAGGTGCCCATCAGGCTCGCAATTGGATCTTCTAATTGAAATGTCACATCACATCTTGATGTGGTTGCCTTCATGTTGACTCGTTGACTAATGGGTGTTTCTGAAATTAAATAAATATAAATATCTTGGGACATCTTACACAAATCGTCCTAGTCTCACGGTAAGCACAATTAAGGCTTGTGTTGTGGGTACCAGGCGACGATATGTATAATAGATAGACACATATAGATACTTAAATACATACACAGCCATGATCAAGGAGCAAATATTTGTGATAAATAAATACACAAATAATGCCCTCGCCGGGATTCGAACCCGGAACCTCCGGCTTCGTAGGCAGGGTCACTACCATCTAGGCTACGGAGGCTGACAATTAATTCAGAAATATGTCTGTCAAATTTGTGTTCTAATATTTTCAATGGAAAATTTAACATTACATTCACAGATAGGTACTAGATATTATTCTACAGTGAGCACTTGTCCTACATGTCGGCAATACCTTAACAGATAAAATTGATTACAATTAATGGATAGGTATTATTATCACAATTATTTTATCATTATCACAAAGTACAAGAATGTGTTACTATGAATTGTGACGCAACCGGATTTAAATGAAGGTATAGTCATATAAGAAACCTAATTTTAGTTTATCACATTGGAATCTTATCATTAGCTATGTTCCAAGCGAGTTTTTAGTCGACATTATTTTGATCATAACATCATTATTTATCATACGTTAGGTAGGCCTCTCCCATTAACTACGCGTGTAGATGTAAATGCCAATCGCAGAAGTGTGCCCACTATGATGATGCTGCGACCCATCATCAGTCTTTATTAAATGAATGGACAGTGACACTTTCAATCTCTTAGTTAACTCTTACGACACCCACGGGAAGAGTTGAGGTGATGAGTGATGTATTCTTACTGCGGTCACCACGCAGCGAGGCATGTCAAAATTGCCCATACGGTGGGCCCTATAATAAGACCACCCGTGGTCAAGTCAAGACCTTAGCTCACTTACACAAGCCTTTTTTCGAACTGTTGTCGATCTGCCCTTCCACTAAGTACCTACACATTTCATTAATTAAGTAATGAAATATCTTGTACTTATAGCTTTTCTCCGTATTTGGCGAGTTTTGCTAGCCCATTCAAGCTAATTGTTGTTCTTGGCCCTGTTCATTACACTTTGTAATTATATTACTTATCGTTTTGATGATATTTAACGATTTATTTCATTACTGAGTAGATAATACAAGTAAGTCCTTTAATGTTCACATAGTTGACCACTTTTCTTCGTTATAATTTTGGAAACTCAAATCTTACTTCAGTTTCCATTTATATCTCTAATCATGTTAATTAGGTACCTACATTACTTCAAAATTTGTCCATGCGCACTACCTATGATAATTACTTCGCAAGCATTCCTTAACATGAATTTTCTCCTTTTCTTAGGAATGTTTATTCTCATCTGTTATTCGATCACACCAAAAACAAACTCCAACATAGACAAGTACCCCTTGTACCCTACAATACGAACCCCCATTGAACATAAAACGACTACACACTCCACTATCTTATCATAATGAGGTCTCAACATTTCGCACTTCGCTGTAAACCATTCTCACAGGTCGAGAAACATTACTCACACACAAGTCAAACAACTTGCGATTTGTCAACCAAAAGCGCCAAGGCCTAATTAGGGGCAATTAGCCCTTCCAAAGCACCTGCCGCACCTGGGAATTCTTGGACGCGTCCCTTGCGCAGACGCAGGGTGTCGAGTCTTCGGTCTGCGAGCGATCACCAGTGTAATTTGGCCTCGATTCGTAGTAATAACAAATGATGGTGCTGTTTTCCAGGGTTACCAGTCACAATTTTAAAAGTATACAAATCACGACATGGAAGTTATATAAAATCCAATGAAATAATGCAAAAGAAACTTTCGTCCTTGAAGTGACAGCGATAGTAGTACGAATAGTACGAAAAAAAATGTTGTTTCCGATTGTAGAAGGCAGTTCAATATATTATAATGTATAGAGCAACCAAATTATTTTAAAAATGCATCCAATTATACAATCTGGCAGCCCTGCTGTTTCCGCTCATCAATTTTTTCTTTACCTAATGAATTTTTTTACGTCCAGTGGACTGAGAGTGGCTGATGATGTATGTATCCATTTTTAAAATACCCGCGTTAATTGTGGAAGGTACCTAATCAATGTAATCACCAAGTATGGTTTTATTACATACTGAACTACTGGAAATACCCATTGTTCAAGATCATTGATCATTGCGTAATGATGCACCCGAACTTAGCCGAATTTTTTTTTAACATTTCCATGTAACGTCATGGTATAGCTAAATTCTGACGAAAAATAAAGGTCCCATCAGGAATTAAGTGATAAAAAAGTACTTCCTATCTTACAAAATACCGAGACTCTCCGAAACCAATTTAAAAATACAACTAGCCTTTCGTATGCCTGCCTCAAAAAAATGTTGTATCGATAAGTTTGAAAGAAAGGAATATTTGAAAGTCCAAGCCATGGTATGTCAACTTGGCACAGATATGGGACAACGGAATAGCCGATAGATGGGTTAACCCTTATGGGAACAGCGGGTAAAGCGTTCCAAGCCTGAAATTTCAAAGTCTGTGCAGCAGCGAAACAGCCTATAACAGTAGGCAGTGCCAGAAAGTGGATCCACTACAGGTGTGAACTAGTTTATTTCGTGCTACGCGGCCGTAAAGCGTTGTTTTGGTCATCAATCATCTGCGATGCGCTGAATTATATAATTTTAATTGGCATTCTGCTAATTGCTATGATACGCCTCTGGAACACGGTTGATCTATGAGGGAAACAATAGCTTCTGTCTGAAAGTAACGTACGACAACCTACCGAGTCATGTCGCTGGAGACTGCTGCTGTAATAGGCTGATAAAGTGATGTGAAATAAAGAATTATGATTCTGCATGATTACAATTTACAGACACATGTTGACAAAATATTTCAATTTTTAATTTGAAATAACATTATCTCTTTAACTAAGCTTGGCACTCAAGGGAAACCACTCAAAATATTTGCTATCATCATATTCAGCATCCTTTACAAACCTACCTTTAACGATAAAATTATCATGTCATATACCTATCTTATGGGTATAATAGTACATTGTGCATCAAGGGAGGTAAGTACGGAATTACTAACGAGAGTGTTAGAAGCCCGACGCCGACAGGCGGAGGGCTTTTATGACTCGAGTTAGTATTCCGCTTACCTACCGTGATGCATACAATGTTTTTCATCACACTTGCCGACAAAAAAATAAGTTTTAAGACATAATATTATTAAATTACGTACCGACATTTCTATTACTCCTTAGGGAATATCACTTTTCTATTACTCCCGCTACGCGCGCAAGCAATGGCGCGCTTAGACAGCAAGTGTGATGAAAAATTATTTTCCCTTTCACACTCTTCTGTTTCGTAACTGATTTGAAATTATGACTTGTCCTGACGGCATTACCACCTCTGATACCACTATTCTAGAATTTTCACGAACCGTGCTCTCATCATAACCACCCTTCGTCTCTGAAAGGAATACCAGCCATCCTGCAGTAGGAATAACCACTATTTTTCCCTGGCGTCTCCCCCGGTGGGGCGGGAATGCGCTCTCTAGCACGCGCTCGAAACAGAAACCACTGTTGGAAAGTGACGCCGCACGCGACAGCTCGTGCTAGGGCATACACATTAGCATGTCCAATATGTCCATTGCTAATTATGATTATGCTAAGGAGATCTATTTTGCTCAGTCGAGGGGAACGGGTTTCTAGATGCCTATCGATTTGTTTGGAAATGTCAATGCCACTTTCGTTTTCACTGGTTAGATTATCACTATAATAAAAGGAAAGAAAATCAACGCATGTAGAAAGGTTCGAACTCACAACCATCTGGAACAGTGGCTACTACATAACGGCAGAGGCGACGTCTACGTTTGTATTGTGCTAGTACTGTTTGTGTTACCAGTTTTCTTCCTCAGCATATTTCAGTTCATAGCGGCACACCACAGAGTTATCTTAAATTTTTCACTTCTTCCAATTTTACCCCAACAACTGCCTGCCTTTTTTGCTTTACTTACATCATACAAGTCCTTAATCATTCTGCAAATTATTGAAATTACGTGAAGCGTTGTAGACACTTCTAGAATAAAATATTCGTAATTTCAATATTCACCTGCTTATCACACCAAACTCGCCTTATCTTATCGGGTGTCAGTGTCATTCGCAAATCGCCCGACTCGTAGGAACTAATTGCAGTGAAACTTGATTAATGGGTCCCTTTCATTTTAATCTATTCTATTAAAAGTAATAATGATCTAAGGGAACCCAATAATCTTTTCCACTTGTGTTCTTACGAGAAATACAACGTCGGGATTCGGGATAAAACTATCCACCCAATTTTGATAGATCTGACGTTTCAATATAATTTATTCAAGGTAGGTAAAAAACTGTATCTACGTTCTCAACTAAAACTAAATTCCTATTTCCTCGACATCCATTTAGCCTTGTTCCACTAAACAGAATTCTTCATCTTCATACGTTATGTTTGTTGCATGGAGAAATCCGTCAGTGACGGACGGACAACCAATAATTAAATGCTTGAAAATATTCAATTTCAATCATACGTTGTTCTCTCCGTCCATTGGACACGCTAACCGCTCGTTAACAGCTTTTAGTTTTACTTTTTACCGTAAGCCGATGCTGTGGTTATGGATATGCGATCTCGTGTTCTTGATCGAAATTAATTTGGAACTAGTCTCATCTCATTCATGATTGGATTCGTCATTACTTGGTATAGTGGATCAAGTTTTAATGGTGACCATTGTTGAACTGGTCAGTGACTGTAGTTCATTTATATGAATTGTTCATACATTTTTCGCTATTCGGAGCGCAGTAAGGAAGAAGTGTATCCTGACAGTTTACGTTTAGGATTTCAATATCTGCTCGGAATTGCTGTTCATCTCATAATACATCCGTAGTCTGGAGCTAGCTAGTTTAAGTATGTTTATGCAAGATTTCGCGCTTATATTTTTCCGAAAGCTGATCCACATTATTTTTTCTTTGAAACCTGAATATGATCTTCAATCTATTATACCAATTGAGAAGTTGAATTTACCCTTCTCCTTTCCACCTTCGTGACTGTAATATGGCATTTCACGATGTTTAATCGGCAATAGTTCCGCATCTTTGATCATTTTTAAAACCTTGAAAATATTGATAATCCTCTCTATTGAACGTTTCTCACTAGTTGTGCCGCAACAAAAACTAACTCAAAGGCGTGTGTCACGACCCGTCCGCCCACGCGGAGGCTTTTTGCACCAAACTGATTTACGCTAAACTAAACGTTACAGTTATTGCATAAGAGCCTATATCATTTTAACCATCAGAAAAGTGGTATTTGAAGACCATAGATTCGAAATGACTAGGGACAATGTTTAGTTTTTGCAAAAATGATTGCCTCTTATAAATAAAATAAAACATACTCGTAAAAGACCAAGATTTAAATACCTGTTGTTTTCTTTTACTATCTTCAAAAGCATATTGCCAGTAGGACTCAAAAGCCAACCAAAACAAGTTGTGATAGCAGAAACATTCGGATTTTTTTCGCTTTTCCATCAGTCCTATAGGTAGTTGTTACTTAGTGGGTTTTGCTTGGATGATATTCATGTTGTATGTTTTACGTGCTTACTAAGAATGCAAATAGCCACTCAAGTCCCCTCGTAAGACACTTCAATGTGTGTGTGTACGTAACGCATGTCGCAACGTACGTGTCTTACACATGTCATGTTTTAAAGCACTTTAACGCTTACCTAAGTAAAAACATAACCACAAAATGTATGCGTCATTTTCATTTATCTATGGAAAGAACACGAAAGGGAACTTTCGCTCGTAGAAGTGACGTACTGATCTGGTAGTTTTGGTTGCGTTTAAACAAAATTCATTACAATACCGTAAAACACCCAACTATACTATAGTCCAATGCAACTATGGTCCATAATTTTAACACCTAAATAATCATCGGTCCCAATTTTTTTTTTTGCTTTGTCCATGTTTTTTTTTATTAATGAAGAGTTTTTGCCTATGAAAAGCATTATTAATATAAAAAAAATACATCGAATGGAAGATATTCGATTAATAAGTATTGCGATACAGCGAGGAAATGCTGCCAACATCTACGACACCTTATCGAGGGGGGACGGGATAGAAGATATTAGTATTACTTAATTATTAGCAGATTTTTTTTAGATTCGTAATGTTCGGAAATAAAGGTTTTATCATCGGTTATAGTACATTGTGCATCAAGGGAGGTAAGTACGGAAATACTAACGAGAGTGTTAGAAGCCCGACGCCGTCAGGCGGAGGGCTTTTATGACTCGAGTTAGTATTCCGCTTACCGACCGTGATGCATACAATGTTTTTCATCACACTTGCCAACCAAAAAATAAGTTTTAAGACATAATATTATTAAATGGCGTACTGACATTTCTATTACTCCCTAGGGAATTTCACTTTTCTATTACTCCCGCTACACGCGCAAGCAATGCCGCGCTTAGACAGCAAGTGTGATGAAAATACATTTTGTTCCGTACAATGTATGAGCTTTTTCACTTTTTGTCAGGTTCGAAAAAACAATTAAGCACTAAATTTCAATAAAAACTCGAGTTTTGGTGTTAATTATAAGCGATATCGTAATATAAAAACAATGATCGCTTAAATTCCTCAAGATATCGTACTTAATTGTCGCTACTAACGTGTATGCAATTAAGGTTTTTCAATGTCACGCTAATCGGGTGTCCCTAAACTTGAAAATGCCCATATATATTATGTTATCATCATCAACTAGAAAAGACGACATCTCAGTACTTGGAGCTGCAACAAAACGTAGACGATTTTTTCAAGAACACTTTTTCCCTCGTTCTATAAATATATCTGCTAAATTGTACCACTAACTGGAGCAGCTGGCAGCGATAATTATTGTTTGTGCACTCAAAACACAATACTCGTTACACTTCGCGATCGAAGTTTACTGCGGCCACTTACACAAGTGTATTATTAAACACATTTATCTTAGCCGTGTCATCACGTCGCTGCCGATACTGTAGACCATGAGCTGTCGTCACGTTATTAACGCGGACTTGCTTTCTTTCCATCTCATTCCTACTCGCATTGGTGCGAGCGAGCCGGATAGAAAGAGCTTATGGTACTGCTGTTGTGCTCGAGCGCAAGTTTCGTTGTAAAGACTTACAGGCAATTAGGCCTACCGTGGTAAAAACTGTAAATTTCGGGCATCAGTATCTGTCACTCCAATTACGCCTTTATTGAAGAGACGCAGCTGCTCGGAATTTACGATGATTGTGGTACACCTTCTGTTTTGGAATAAAAGCTTTTGTATCGGACTTCCATATCAATTTTCAAGGATTTCCGTACTGTAACCTAGGTAGGTACTAGGCCCGTTACAAAACATACTTATTTTTTTACTTAAAAAAATCCATCATCATGTATTGCATGATCTCCAAGGATTGGACAAACGTAAGGAACAGGGTTATGTTTTCAAAATGACGGGCTTTTGTTCGATCATTGATGATCTCCAACATGGCAATATTCCTGTTGTTGCAAGGATCTAAAGGTCTAAATGAATAGTCTAATAAATTGCTTACCTTTATGACAATTTTAAATAGCATCCCAAAAACTTGTGTGCTGTAGTCAATAGTCATGTTATATATAGTCTAGTTACTCAGAGAGCGGTTTCTTAGGGAACAAACAAATGGATTGACCACGTTAAGCAATAGGATCCACAACCGCATGGCGTCTCTTAAACGTGTTTACGGATAATAACGTACTCATTACACCACCGTCAACACCTTGGTTACGTATCATCCATACTCACGCGTCAATGAACGCAGCCCTCCTTCAACTGCTCGTTAACATTTCAAAGTGAACGCCGAAGTTTTTCTTCACGAACCACACTGAAGCCAATTACCGTGTATTTTGTAAATGCTTTAGTAATTGCGATCACTTACGCGATTTGGGCGACGTATCGTGACGGTAGCCAATTATTAAATGGCACTAAGAATTAATCGTGGTTTGAATTACCTTTAGACAGTGGTATTTCTTAACGTTTTTGGGTCTTGACGCCAATAGACGCTTGGATGATTAGTTGTTGACAGGTTGAGAAGCTGAATGAAGGATTCGAGAAGGGATTGGACTCCCATATATCTTTCTCTGCAAGGTCCTGACAGATAGTCCAGAAACAGTATTCTATAAAAACGGTGTTCCACCGAACAACATGGTGCCGTTACTTGCCACTGATTTTAGTAGATCACGACATACTGGCACATGTTCATCATCTGCTGAGCATCGCCCTCTCTTCGCTTACGTCATTCGTCCCGGTCCTGTTCCAAAGTTTCAATGTTACCCTGGTAGTACATAAAGCAATAGGGGAACAGTATCTTTTCGGCGAATGTTGATAATTTAGGGCATTTGTCTGTGTCACCCCAAACATCATCAGTGTGACCGATATGCTAGAAATTTTCGAAATTCGCAGTGGAAAGATTGCCTGATCAGTCAAGGTTTCGATATGACGTCTCTTAGTCCCATGAGCCATTGTTACACGTAAATGCAGATTATAGTGATTGGAACTGCGCCTGGTAGTGATTGTGTACCTGCATTGTTCCAAAGGCTGTAATTGTAGCCACTAAGATATTGCGTATCTCTTTCCAAATTGCAGTCGTTGTAAATATAGTTGTCAAGTTTTTATCTGTACATTTTAGTTGTCAATTGTTACAGAATCTATTGTTTGTAAGGAATTATTTATTTCCTAAAAACAATCTACACATAACTTAAATATTCAAGGAAACATATCTGCAACACAGGCTTCGTCAGAGGGCAACAAACGCAAAATAAATCGGCAACAGGCTTCGTCTCATACACATCAATGATGGGATCCGCAACAAGCTTCGTCATATTACCTACATGCTAACACAACAGGACTTAGCTGAAGAAATCATCCCGAAACGTACCCGGCCCAAAAGTCCCCATTATACCGGCCGCGTTGCCGCGTTGAATGGCCAACGAAATCTGTTGGACCAGGTACGATCCGGAACGAGGATCACACCCCCTATCCTTCAGCCGTCGACCCACATCCCCAATGAATTTCTTTGCCTCCACAGCCCAAGGTCCCGCAGTTTCTACCGCCACCGGCACAAAGTCGTACGTCGGCTCCAAGGCAGAGTATTTAGTATGCTTTAGTTTGGCCGCATTCTCCGCTGCCGATCCTGCCGATCTAATAGTGTGACTCAAGTGAGACGCTGCAAACGTACTGACGCACGTTGCGTCCCACAAGAGGCACCTACCCTTCTGCCATGGAACCAACGTGAGACCATCAGGCCTCTTTCCATCCGTCCGGCTCAACCCTGGAGGCTCCAGAACGCAGGGCACGCCAGCCGACACCAAAGCCCTGCGAATCAAATCATTGATGGCATGATGCCTTGAAAACCGCCCCGCACACTTCAGACAACTAAGGCCATGGTGTCCATCCTCCTCAACCATGGCCCCACAGATGCAACGATGCGCTTCGCACACCTTGCACCCTAACCGCAAAGCGACGGCAATTCTCATGGAATCGTTGTCCAATAAAATCTATTGTTTTGTTTATTAGTTTATCAATGGCAATTTGACACTGTTATCTTTTTTTTAATAGTTAAAATCTAAACAATAGATTAGGCGTCAAAATAAAATTACAGAACGGATAAATTGTTTCGCAACTAGCGGGTAAAATGATTCGACGATAAAGCCTAATATTCATCCGTATACTCTGTCTGTCTAACTGGTGGCAGTAGAAGAAGGTGGTAAATTTGAAAAACCGCGGATAGCAACCACGGACATGTCTCTGTCAGTCTAATGACGCCTTCGTTGGAGTGATAGAGACACAGATCCTCGAAATTTGCGGATTGCGAAGGTCGTGGTAGGCTTACAGGTACCTATCCGAAGGGTAGAAAGTAGAAACATATGTGACACCCCTGGAGCCTTGCAAGCGTCCATAGGTTACGGTAGCTGCTTACCATCCGGCGGGCCATATGCCTTTTTGTCACCGTCGTACTATAAGAAAAGGATAATGAAAACCTTTACGTTAAATTAAACCGTCATGAATGAAACATCTATTAGGTTATCTTATCAATGGCGGTAACAGTTACACGATGTTATCTTTAAACTAATGACAGCGATGAACAGTACGGAGAATCGGTGCCAAATTTCACAGAAACTATAATGAAGTCGACTTGTAATAAATAAATCATTTTATTCAAAAATAAATAAACTTAAAATCGGCTCCGCTACACGTAAAATTTGACACCGATTGTCTGTATACTATAGTTTGCCGAGACCCAGTGACATTTGCCAAGTTTTTGAATTTAGAACTTTCTCTTCATTTATAAAATTAAATTTCGGAATATGTATTTATTTTTGTACACGAGGCGAGCGGAGGAGGGATGTCTTTCTAAGGGATTAATATAAATGTTTGGCCTTCGCGTTTCAGTCAGATTTGTGGAACAAATAATATAATTATTTTTAGTTGTCACGTTTCCAACCCATTACGTCAACATGAAAACATCGAATTACCATTAAATATACGTTGTGGAGAAAAATCTATTACTGATTTTGATTGCGATTTGCTAGTTATTTTTAATATCAATAAAAAGTAATGAAATGTGTGGTTTATTGCTGACATTGCTGCCCATTTAACTTTTTAGTAGGTAAATGATCGGTGAATGGTCAGAGCCTACAACGAACCACGATTGATGTGTTGCCTCCCTGTCACGCTTACGTACGAATTTACAAATGCGAGAGAGAACCAACACGTCGGTCGCAGTTCGCGGTAGCCCCTCAGAACTTGAAAGTCTGACCTTTATTCGAAACGAGAGGAAAACCGATAATTTCCTTAGAATAACGATCGAATCGTTTGATTCTCTAACGATTCGAGACGAGTTGGCTTGAGAGAGTTAGGAAACATGGACCGATTATGAAACCGAACTACTATGAAGATTACAATAACACGGCTGGCTCACTTTGACTCCTGTGGTGACGGCAGGTAGAATACATTTGTCACCACCCCAACTCCTCCTGCGGGTGTCGTAAGAGTCGAGTCGACTAAGGGATTGAAGTGTCACAGACCATTAATTGATAAAAGATTGATGATGGCCAGCAGCGTCATCATAGTGGACACATTACTGCGATCGCCGATCCGCTTGCCCAGCGTGGCAATTATGGGCATTTACCACCTATACGCATAGTTAATAGGAGAGGCCTACGTCGAGACTATCATAGGCTGATGATGATGATAGCCTAGTTGGTAGTTCTACGAAGCTGGGGATTCCGGGTTCAATTTTCCCGATGTCTTGAGATGTCTAATTAAAAAAAACTTTTATACTGATCAGGGACAAATTCGTCCGAGTCCGAGGTGGAATTCGAAACCATATCCTCAGCTCGATGCCTCTTAATCGATATCTTTTTTTACTAGTGTTAAGTAAATGTCAATTCTACCATTACAGGTCAATTGAAGACTATTATTGACACACTTTACTGCATTCCGATAAAATACTCGTAGTTTTTATTTCATTTGAATCACATCACACATCACATCATCAGCCTATGTTAGTCCACTGCTGGATGTAGGCCTCTCCTATTAACTATGCGTATAGACGCATTAGGAGGTAATTTGAATACAGAATTGAAAATGATTAAAATGTCACAATAATGGCGGACATGGGAGAATGTAGATTACTGTGACAGCATTCAATTTAATTAGCCTAAACCTTTGCATATGACGCCTATTATGGCAGTTATAATATTGAACTTTATTTACGGGTAAAGTAAGGTTCTAATTTAAATATCTTATTAAGATATCCAGGAATGGGTTAATTGAGAGTCGCATTTAGAATTCTCCGCGTATAGTTTATTTATTGAATGCCTTATATAGTTTTTCGCATTACAGAATTTACAGAGGACATCGTCGTATATAGTAAATACTTTACATTTTTGTAAATTTTAAACTGCGCAAGGTGGTTGCATTTACACGTTCGACGCCGGTGACAGCGTCTGTGTTCAAAAAAGCAGTGACACAGACTTCTACTCCTATGCCAGTGACAGAAATACAGAAATACGAACATTTGTGACACAAACGATTAAAAATAAAATAAAACTATGATTTAACATAATAATTAACGCCACCAAATAATCCTCGCAGAGGCCCTACCGGTACGCGGTACCGCGAACCACGAACGGAGTGTTGCCTCCCTCTCGCACATGTGAATTCGTACTTAAGTGTGACAGAGAGGCAACACTTCGTTAGTGATTCGCGGTAGGGCCTCAGAACCTATATATTTCATTATGGGTTGGTTACCCATATATTGTAATAAGACAAAAATGTAGTATTATCCTGCACTTAAGATTAGTGATGTGCCGTTACCGTAAATTACGAGAACAAAGAGAACTATCGGGTAACATTCTCGGTAAAGTTCTCCGGGCGGGTAATTATGGAGAAAGTGTTTTAAGTTATTACTTTTTTCATATTTTTTTCTAGAATAGTACTTAATTTAGTAATAATAATCTGACCTAAAAATTACATAAACATGTGACTAGTGGAACTAGTTTATTACCAAAATTACGGTAAATTACCGGCGTAAATTACGGAGAACGTTCTCCGCGAATTTTCTCCAGATAATTTTTACAACGCAAAATGGTATTTTTTTTGTTATATAAATTAAACATTTTGATAAATTATGGGCAATAATGGTCCATAATAATGCTTGCGGTATATGTATACGTAAAATAAAATTAAAAACAGCGTTTTTAGTATAAATAAAATAATTAAATTCCACGAAATCATTAAGAAACAGAATACTTACCGTGAAATTATATCTTGCAAGTTTCTTCAATAATTAGTTACATAAAAAAATAACAAGGACAATAAAAAAACGTTATAATTAAATGGTTTTTATACATTTACTATGGAAAATAAGGGAAACTTTAATTATAATGTCTGTCACGCAATTTTTTCCTCCCAAGCTAAATGACAATAAAACTGTATCATCATCATCATCTTGGCCATAAGACGTCCACTGCTGATCATAAGCCTCCCCTCTGGACCTCCACATGTACCGGTTAGATGCGACCTGCATACGGTAAAGTCGTCTGTCCATCTTGTGGGTGGACGTCCTACGCTGCGTTTGCCTAGCCGTGGTCTCCACTCGAGCACTTTTCGCTCTGCGTGCAATGTGGCCTGCCCATTGCCACTTCAGCTTGCTAATTCGGAGGGCTATGTCAGCCAGTAACTTTAGTTCGCCTACAGATCTCCTCATTTCTGATTCGACCATGCAGAGAAACTCCGAGCATAGCCCTCTCCATAGCTCGTTGAGCGACTTTGAGTTTAGAGATGAGGCCGATGGTGAAGGACCACGTTTCGGCGCCGTAAGTCATCACTGGTAACACACATTGATTGTAGACTTTCGTCTTAAGGCACTGAGGTATGTGGACGAAAAGACATCGCGTAGTTTCCTGAACGCTGCCCAACCGAGTTGGATTCGGAGGTTGACCTCTTTCTGGAAGTTGGGCCTACCTAATTAGACTACTTGTCCTAGGTAGATGTAAGAGTCAACAACTTCGAGAACCGAGTTTTCCACAAAAACCGGGGTGGGCACAACATTGGCATTTGACATAACTTTCGTCTTGTCCATGTTCATTTTCAAGCCCACCCGTTGAGAAACTCGGTTAAGGTCATCGAGTATTTTACAGAGTTCCTCCATCGACTCTGCCATGACTACGATATCGTCGGCAAACCGAATGTGAGTGATGTTTTCGCCGTTCACATTGATGCCAAGTCCTTGCCATTCCAGGAGCTTAAAGGCATCTTGCATTGCGGCAGTAAACAGTTTCGGAGATATAACATCGCCCTGCCTTACGCCTCTTTGCAACGGAATTGTCTTCGTAGTCTGCTCCTGTACTCGGACCAACATTGTGGCGTTGCTATTCAAACACTTCAACACTTCGATGTACCAATAGTCAATGTGGTATCACTGAAGAGACTCAAGCACTGCCCATATTTCTTTCTACCGAATGGAAAGCTTTCTCATAGTCCACAAACGCTATGCATAATGGCAAGTTATACTCCTCGGTCTTCTGTATAATTTGCCGCAGCGTATGTATGTGGTCTATGGTACTATAGCCTTTTCGGAATCCAGCTTGTTCGGGAGGCTGGAAGTCATCAAGTCAAAACTGTATGAAAACATTATTAGCAACATGAATAAACAGTAATATCAATCAAAATTAAATTTCACTTTTTTCCCATAGTAAATGTAGGAAAACAGTTTTCTTTATTTTTTTTTTTGCAGTAAGTTGTCTCTTTCAAATTATTGGTACTAGGATAGGATTATTGGATAGGAATAGAATCGATTTTCTTTTATTTTCATAAATTTGTATGGGAATTTTAATTCTTAATTTGCGGCATTTCTAGCCGAAAATGTTTTTGTTTTCATACATAGGTACAAGCTTTTGATCCTGAACAGAAACAGGATCATTTTCAGTACTTTGCCTAAAATACTCTAGCACTTTACTCTTGGCCTCATTGTTGAAATATCACTAACAGTTGTGTTGACAGCACGTCGCTTCAAGATGAACTGACTGAATTCAGCATTATAATTGCCATTAAAATTTACACCCTATTCCCAGATAATTCTTAGAAAAGGGCCTATTTTAAATCCTAGGTAATTGAATACTCAGCTACCGATAAGAAAACCTTTGGTAAAGCCGCTTACCGCTTACGGGTCAAGTAAGGGGTTTATACCTATTTTACCTGCTTGAACGTCAAAATCACTTATAAAACCCTGTCATTAGTAAAATAGCATTATGATACTTAAATGTACCACATAAAGTAATATAAAATACGATGCAGACAAAATATTCATATGCAAATTGCATAGAAAAAAAATACTATGGGAGAAAGTTACCGTAATTCTCGGTAATTTACGGTAAAGTTCTCCAATGAGAATTACGGAAAGTGTGAAATTACCCGACGGCACATCACTACTTAAGATAAATAAAACTGAAAAACAAACGTAATTGTTAACATAGCCGACCGCCGCCCGCCGCCGGTAAATTTTATTGTGCTTAATGATTATAACCAATGGTGTTATTCAATTACTTGTATTTATGTGTAGTCTATTTCTTGGAAAATTTTATACTTAAGGTCTCTCTCAGGTAGGTAAAGTTCATTGTTTCATGTTAATTAGCAGTTTCTTCTCTTTCGATATATCATTTTACTGGATGTCTCACAAATATTTATAATTCTACTGAAATTCGCAATTTCAATAAAACTATATAATTCCTATCCTAAATCGACATCATTGCTGGTAGTTAAATAATAATTATGCTGATAAGCACACTGTATGATATATTATGTTAGAAAAAAATGTGTATTTATTGACACCCGACCGACAAAGTGGTTCCTTTTTGCCTCGAGCGCCACATATTTTGAAGCCCTATTATCAATTTATCAGCCTTGCTTATACGATTACTCGTTGCGATAAGTTGTATTCCTTATAAAGACAGCTTTGTTTAATGTTTTTTTTTTCAATGACAGGTGGTCTTGGCTGAGGGGAGCCGCGCACGCGTCTATTTTTTTTGTGGACAGCCAGCCTCATTAGTTCTTTTTACTGAGCTGTTGAAGTTTTAGTTTTTAACAACATATTTGTCGCATTATTTTGCTATCGGCAATTTGACGTTTAACATTCGTTGGAGGGCACGAATATTACGATTATGGTTTTAATTATCACAACACTTGATATCTATCTATTCACTGAAATTTAGTTATATGTAGGTGTACCTACTGTATAAGTATATTAAGTTCATTTAAATTTGGGAATTGGAACTTATTAATTTCATATATATCATATATAATCAATACATATGTATCACTTATCTTAATATAAGCATTCAGCAAAAGTATAAAGTAGGTATCAATTCATCACTCAGTATACAACTCTGATGTACACGTACAGCCTTTTAAAGGACAGGTGTACATCATTATAGGATTGCTACGGCTCTCTAACGTCATGTCATTTATTGCATTAAACCGTTCTATCATACTTGTACCGCAACTCAACCGAGCTATGTTTACACTTCGCTTGTATACATCGCAATGGAAAGGAGGTGCAATTTTAACTTTGTGGAGATTTACTTGCAAGGGCATTCGCCGTGCTTGTCTTATATACATGCCATCTTTATCCTACTTCTAAGCTTCTCCTCTTTATAAGGTTTGTTCTTGACCTAGACCTATTGCATGCTGACTGGTGTAAGATTAGTCGTAATCCAACTATACTAGAGATTGAAAAGACGGGTCGGTTGACCTTTAGACAAATGGTGTTTGCATATCGGCCTTAGGTACATACTTTAAATGTAATCATATTATTATGTGTGAATGTGAACACAGTAAGAATCAATTGGATTTACATGCGCCTTGCAAGTTAATATATTGTATTATACCTACATGAATTAGTATTTACTTAAAGTAAGTAATAGTAAGTATAGGCAGTAAGTAGTCTATTAGTATTAAGAAATGTTAAATATTAATTAATTCGTGAACTGATTTACATACCAAACAAAGTAAGTTCTGTTCGGAAGAGCTATTGAATGAAACAAGTTTTACATCATTTTATGGTATGTATATTTATGTAAGGAACGATGTTTCATACAAAACATATTGTTTTAAAATATTTCAACGAAGATTGTGATCTGCAATTTACATCTATTAAATATTTGCATAACACCAACCGTTGTAAAGTAACCTTTAAAGTTTCTAATACTTTTATCAATGTTGCCAAGACATTTAGAAGACGTTATGCAATTATGCAAGCGTTAACTCTTTCTAGCCAGTACAAGTCCTAAGGTCACAATAGAAGCCTCAAGCGGTACTTTGAACAGTAAATTACAACATTTACAACACCTTTTCTGATACAAGTTGAGTTGAGACATGACTCAAGACTGGTATTCACAACAACACTTTCCAAACTCTTCCCCAGCTAACCACCATGAGTCATATGATAGTTTCAACAGATCCCAGGGTCAAGTAATACTAGAACTAACCTTGCAGCCGAGAAAATGTGTTTTGTGAATGATATGCCGCATATGGCATGCCTGCCGGCGCTAGCAGCTGCCATGCGCCGGCCGTTACGCCTAGTTCCACATTCAAATTTGACGTTACGTTCGAAACAAAAGGGAATCGGTTATGAATAAGCAAATTCTAATCTTTATCATGGTCTTTATAAAGTTGGAATTGGAAAAGGCTTTTTCGACAATGTAGATTATCTCTTTGTTTAATTGTGTTCGTTTTGATGAGTATGTTATGTATATTGTAGCATACACTTCTTTCAATGATGCTCATTACGTTTACCTAGTTACTGACACGATTAAACTTAAAGGAACGTTTCTATCTTTCTATCTTTGTTATGATAATGCGAGCTAATCAAAGTTCACTACTTAAGGAAACATTCGTTTTCAAATGTTGGTAGCAATACATCTTCTTAATTTTATATTAGCAACATTTACGTGAACCTTTTGTGATAAGTGTTTGTTTGTTCAATCATTTTGAAAATATGATTGCCAATTTTATATCGGTCAGTGGTCGCATTGAGGACAAAAACTTAAATTATTATTATCATGTCTTACTACCTACATTTTCCTTTTCAAAGCCACGAAAAGTCGTGTTTCAATACCATTAGTTCATTACATTACATATTATACGTTACTTTACACAACACGTGTCCGTTCCGTTCCCAATTCACACTTCAGTGGGCGATGATGTCATTTCGATTGTTTGTGGGGTGTCTAATCCAAGGATTAGGATTAACGGTTAAAATATATCAGATCCAAATACAACTTTTACAAAATAAATATTTTTTCTTTAATTTCGGACTGTTGTCCGTTTTATTGATTACGTTCAAATATATATGAATCCTGTGTGTATGGTTCTGCTGTCAGTTTCATCGGGATGTGATCCGAGAATCTAAATTTTGACAGAATTAGGTATGTTACAATAATATTAGTATTGCCATATCACTAATCGAGATTCCGACGCTCACTATTTTATTTTTAATCTAATTTCGTAACATCGGTGGAATATTTTATAGTATGGGCATTATTAGTCTATAACATATTCATATTTTGCTGACCCCAAGCCGTAACCTTAATTCACGTGATGTATTTAAAAATGCAAAAGGTCAGACGACTTGTGTAAAATACTATACAATACACACGTACGTGAGAATTCATATTTTTCTTACTAGCATCTTTATTTACTATTAATATAAATTGTTCGGTTAAACAGATAAAAGACAACGTAACTCCTTAGTAAAACTGCTCATCTGGTTAATATTCACATGTGTACTAATCGTTGATTGCTCACTTAATACTTTAGAACCTCCTTTTCCGTGTACCTTTCTCACTATCTGGTCTCGCGTGCGCCCGCCCCGCCCTATACCCCTTGATCTCTTAGTATTTAAAAATAAATATATTTCATCATCATCATCATCATATCAGCCGAAAGACGTCCACTGCTGAACATAGGCCTCCCCCAAAGATTGCCACAATGACCGGTCCTGCGCCACCCGCATCCAGCGGACTCCTGATTAAAATATATTTATTATATTTTAATAAAGACCGGTCTGCTCGTCTCTTATAACTTGACCCTAATGTTTGTAAAACTATGTGTTAGTCGGTACGTCAGCCTTATACTGGTACTTGTACCAGTAAATGATTTGAACAAAAAATCCTGGATTATTATTACAATTGCTGTTAGAAAAGTCATTCAACGATATTATTAGTATATTACGCATCGGCAAACTGAAACGTGACCATTTACGATGAGCCACGTCATTTATAGGGAACTCGAAGCTAGAAAGTTAAGTTCGGAGTTTCTCTAAGTGATCGACTTGGAGACGAAGAAATCCGTACCATTAAGAACAAGGATTACCGACTTAACTGAACGGTCAACATAATAGAAAACTAGAGTAAAGAGGTAATGAGCTGTGGACATTCCTTGCAGAACTGATGTTCGCCATTTACTGCCCCTCCCAATAGTACCATACCAAGTACCAATGTAGGTTGCCGACCGGCTTGTTCGGAAAACACTATCCGACCTTTTGGACCTAAGTCCAGCTTTTTTATTTTAGGACTCCGCAATCCTAGTTGGGGCGGTAAGGTTTTGGACTATAAAACTAGTTGCGATCTGCTAAAAATTGCAAAAACCTGTTGGATGCGAGCAGCACAGATGTTAGCCTTGGAGTCCAGCAGCTTTCGACGAATGTGGCGATTTTAGACATCGTAACTATCGTAAGGTACTAGAATTGTTGTTGGTTTCTCTCAGAATTCGACTCTCTTCCAATAATCAAGTAAGGCCTGGTCCATTTGAATACAGTCCAGATCACGACCACAGATATCGCATACGAATCGAGCGGTAATTACATAGTATGATAATGAGCCAATAAACTTATAACAGGCACGATAGCGAGTTTTTCTCTGTTTATGTTCTATTGACATGAACTTATTAATGCAGGTGCATGCAATGTCTTGTTAACTTATCTCGTGTACTGTCTCAGCATTGATAATGCTTCAAATTGTGATTTTATCGAGCCGTGTAAACTGTGTGAAGATTATTTAAACTTACCTTTACATTAGCAATTAAAGTTTCAGTTTGAATAAAAATGACTAAGGACCTGTTTCACCATCCCTTAATCAAATATATCTGTCAGATCAATGTAGCCTATCTTTTTTTTAAAGATTAGTGAAAAGAATAGTGATAATTTTATATGACGGATCCATTTATCCGGGGATTGTAAAACAGACGCAACTGATGTAGAAAAATTATGTAACAATGTCACTGCAACCATTTCTGAAGTATTCCGAATGAAAAATAGAATCGAAAGCCACATTCGCCTATCTAAAGATTTTATTCATACTAACACTAAGTAACATTCTACCCCCATAATCTACGTCACTTGTTACGTCTTTCCTTTTGATGTGAATTAATTGTATGTTTATTGTTTATCAAACTCTGCGTTAGCAACAAGACGGTAGATTAGATCATCAGTGTTCAACACTTGAGTCAATATTGTGTTAGTTGGCATCGTCTAACTACTCAATCTAGCGTATATCTCGACAAATTTTAGAAGTACTCCTTTAATTTTCCGCCTTTACGATTTTGTACTCTATGTGTAAGATAGTTGATTTTCAATGTCACACAACACAGCGGAGCTGTTAGAAAATTGTGATTCATCCGTTTTTAATGTTTTGCTATTATCAGAAACAAACTAGTGAGAAAATAAAACAAAAGCTACACGTGACGTGTCGCGTTTCAATGATTTGTTTCTTCAATACCTAGAACCGCTTCCCATGTAACCGAGTGTGGCAATTATGTTTCTAAACTGATTATTCCGATCACGCATGGCTTGGAAACTGTTTTCGGAATGTAATGAATCAATTATACCGTGGAGTAGCCCGAATTCTAACGGTGTCTATATTTAGATATACGGTCAGGAACTGGTTAGGAATGGGCTGGATTTGCCATAGTTTTGGAGATGATGCAATGCTTTATGCGACTGCCAAAAACTGGATGTTTTGAAGATTCATGTTTGTGGTAGCTCAGAGAATCCCTTGTTAACACAGAAAGCACAGTTAATCATCAAAACTTAATCCTACTGAAATGTTTTCTTTGTTTTCTACTTTTCTCCACTTTTTCCCAAAAAAGGGCATTGGAATTTACACAGACTTGTAATTTATACCATATTGTTTTCAAGTAAGTAAGATCTGTCCAGAAAGTCGTCTTACAGCAAAGCTCACCCATAAATTGCACGTGCCTCTTCACTTTCTGAACAAACTCTACTTTGTCTTGCATGTGTCTTCAAGCTCGATATAAGTTTTACAACCAAGCAGAAAACTATTAAAATGTTAGTATTACAAACATGATATAATAAGTTGGGATCAAGCGCAGGGTGCTGAAGTAGAGGTCGTGGTGAGGTCGACCGTGACTCATCCGAGAACCGGATTCGCAGGCTGTGCCAAACGTTGGCCCAACCAGATGTTGGCTGTAACATTTGTTACAGCCAACGTCTAGTTTCGCAAACGTTGGCGCCAAGGCTGGAATGTGCAGGACTTTATACCTATAAAACAAATATTGAGCTGGATTCTGCGCTTATAAGTAGTTGTTTGTTTAGGCATAAGTACATAAGTTTATTGATTGGATATTTAAAGACATTGTGATTGTTTGTGCTATTATATAATGTTTTTTCTTTATTTCTTCCAGGTAACCTGAAGAATGACGTCACGAATTATCTATCCGATCTTAGAATGCAAGTATTTTTAGCTCTATAAGTTGGTACACTGCCTATATTATAGTTGACAAGCTAAACTCGCAAAATAATGTCACTACTCTTAGCAACCTCGTATGTATGTACTGAATAAGAACATTCAGAACTGGGTCTAACTTGACATACAAGGTATATTTCAAATTTGAAGTAGTCGTTGGTTACAGTGGTTACTTGGTGAGTTTTGGTTGTAAACACTTTGTTTGTAATGTATAAATGTATGTCAAACCGTCCAATTAATGTCAGGTGGTAGAATGGCATTCGGCACTTTGAAATTCATTAATCTGATGCTGCTGCTGTGTCGCAGAATATGTTGTTGTTAAACGTTTAACGCCCAAATAACACATTTGCTATTGGGAAGGAAGCTGTGATGGTGGCGATTTACAGGTTGACGTAAAATCAGACACGGTCTGCCGGTTCACTGCCTGTTTTAACTATTCCTTCATTTTTACAGGAATAATTCAGGTAGACCTTGTGAAAGTGAAGAGTAGAGATAGCTTTTCTCCTGGCCGCAAGAAAACGAAACCCTCACCTATTCGATTGTTTGTTGCATGTTGTCAAAGTTTTGCTATTTACTTTGATCGTGACTTTGAGGTGACATCATCGTTCATGTAGCATTGGCTTCCTGTCTCGTATCGATTATAGCATTACGTGCGTACTGCTTACGTCGCCTTAAAGTCTTAAACTATACTTTATTCCGCGTGATAACAGCTACATATCGAGTCATAAAAGTTTTCGAATCGTCGTATGAAGGCACAATGTTTCGCCATACTTGAACCTCCGCGAGATAAGGAGCTTGGCCGATTAGATAAAATCTGTTTACATATGCGGGAAAGTATTCGTTTTGGACAATTGGGACTCTGTTTTGGAGAATGTATACATTCTGGAAAATGGAGCGAGTCTCTTAAAGGCGAATGAAGTAAGTTCATAAAGGTAGGGTAGATATTGATGGTGGAATAATTTGTCGCCTGCGGTGTTCCCGGACCGTTACGATCTTCAAATTTTCAAGAAAAGAGCGTATTCCCATCTTAAAGGTCGGCAACGCACTTGTAATACCACGGGTGTTGCGGGTGTCCATGGGCGAGGGTGGTCGCTTACCATCAGGCGATACGTCTGCTCGCTTGCCATTCCATAAAAAATGAGACTTGTAAAGACATTTGGCGATATGGGTCACTATTGCCTTTTTATTCGCCGTAGAACATGCCGGTGGCACAGGAATAATCAAGTAATCAGCATTTCTATAATAGGGATGTTGAGTATTTTCAATGATACCGAAGCCGAAGGATTTTTAGTGCATGTAAATGCTGCTTCTTCGGGGGATTGTCGCCATTTTCTACTGTACTGTACATGTAAACGCTACTTTAGTTTAACATTTCTTTAAGCAACTTAGACGTGCTTGCGCGAGCTCGTCATGAGCTCGCACCAAGCCTTGATGTAATTATGATTAAAATATGGGTGCGTTCAATTGTTTGTCGGAATCCATAATACATATAATAATTTCTAAGAACGATAAGCCCGGCTATCTTCAGTATCGCATATCGATAGCACTTATGTAAGATAGCGAAAGGAAAGTCTTCCTTTTATATTAATATGCACTTCGAGCATGTATAGTGTAATCGAGTGTATTTGACGTGACGCCTAGCATAATACTTATGATAATGTTTTTCCCTTGTAAATGTGTGATGATGATTATGATAACTTCTAGCCAATTTGGGCCACAGTGGCGGCTCGTACTGGATTAAGTGCTTTTTTATTAACATACATAACATAAACATACAGCCCGCCTGATGGATAGCGGTCACCGTAGCCTATAGACGCCTGTAACATCAGATGTGTGCTATCGTAATAGCTGTACCTAAAATGAAAGTAGAACAAAATGTTCCGTAAATGCGGCCATGAGTGGTTTTGGTAGTGAATTTCCCAATTTTGTTGACAGACTTACCCACGCACTTCTGTCAATACAGCACAGACAGACAGGCATAGTTGTATTGTATTGTATCACGTCAAAGTGATGTTGCAAAGGGATTGCAAGGAATCTCTTTACTATTTGTAATTTTAACATGGTTCTAGAGTGGTCTAGGCTAGGGTCGTAATTGGTTAAGTATTCCAACGCCGGTTCCCTAAAATGTAGCTCAATTCTCAACTTCATGATACAAAAACGATGACAATACCCAACATAATTCACCACACTATAAGTGATTTCGCATTTTATGGTCACTTTGCTAATTTTATTGTACAAGTTTTCGGTCGCAATTGTCGCAAGAGCTACAAAGCTTACGACTGATCTTCTTTATACTTTGCTGATTAATCCAAAACTAGAATCTATGCTAAAACGAGAGTATGTAAACAAATAATAAATTAAAGCCAGAATTTGTCTCACCGTCAGCCAACTGCCGTATAAAAAGCAAAACCATTATGTGATACCTTGATATCTTCGTCTAGCACTCAATCACGTAATGTCGCCATCGGCGCCACCGCGGTTGCGCGGAGCTTATTGTCTGCGAAGCTTAGTCGTTCACAGGGTCACGTTTTTTTTGTCTTTGCTTGTGCAATTGACTCTATTGAACGGTTTAGTCTGGCTTGCCATGCCATTTTTATTTAGTGGTTAACTGCAGTCGGATAATTTCGAATGTCAAAAATGCTCGGGTAATTTCACAGGGAGAATCTTGATATGATGGAAAAAATTGTGATTTTTATGTGGCTTGTGGCTTTGAAATTACCCTATTGCACCTTATTTATGAGTTGATTCCTTATTGAGTTTGTTAATGTTTTGTTTCTGCTGTAATTAAGGATAAGCCGTCTAGTTGGTAATAATATAAGTAAAATTAGGTATGATTTCGAACCGTTAATAGTGAAAAAGGTAGCTGGATCTGTTGAGAATGCTCTGATATTAAAACTATTAAAAGCCTTGTGCTCCTTAGATACCTTCACAACCAATCAAATGACAGTGCTAACCAACTAAGATAAAAGCTAACAATTCCTGTTATATGTATTTATTTATTTCGGGAAGATAGCTATTATTTACGGAATTACGGAATACAAATGTGGTAAATGCAACCAGTCCTCAAACGTGATTTAATAGTCTTCGACCTAAACGAGAACCAGAAATGAAGCCATTTCCAGATTGCATTTAGTTGAGCCTCAATTTCTTTTGTTCCGCTTGTTTTTCTAGCTCATTATAACGACTGTCAAAATAAACGAGCCAGCGTGACCGCAAATTGCTATGACATTTGTGGTCCGGTATGGATTCGCTACAGATTTCTCTTGTCGTTCCATTAAACAATTTTGTCTCTAATCTGTTGTTGATCTCAATGACTGATTATACTAAGTCCTAACTCATTGTTGCTTGTTGTTCATAATGGAGCATGCGGCCCCACCGCGAACTACGAAATTCGCAAATTTCGGGGATTTATCTCTGTCGCTCTAATGACGCCTTCCTTCGAATGACAGAGACAAATCCCCGAAATTTACGAATCTCTGTCTAATATATGTATTGAATACATAATAAATTAAGATTTTTTGTTACATTATTAAGAAAAAAATACTAATAATACTAATTCCGCTTTCATAGTCATCTTTTGTTGAATAAGTGTCCCCTTGCTCAAACAAAATCCTATTCGTAATGGGAAGAAACCTTATCCCAATTAACTTATGTGGTCGGTGCCCTACAATTGCTTTGATCACCCAAAGTCGACCGGCAGTTTGTTTTTACAAGGAAATCGGTCGTTATATTTGATGGCGAGCCATTGTCATTATGTTCTTCTGTTTTTTTAAAAAGCTTATGTATGTTTTCAATTAATTTATTTATAAGATTTTTTAATGACGCCATTTTAAACACGTTTAATTTTGTTAAAGTAAACAAGAGCTTATAATCATTATAATATTTGCATATTGTGGTAAATATCCCAGTGCTTGACATGGACTCGGCACCTGGTTCATAATTAAATTTATTTATAGCATATATCGTCTATTGTAATATGAATGAATGTAACCACCAAAATGACGAAATTGAGTTAAGTATACCGTTCGACTGCAAATTTCCTGCTCTTTCGAACGGTGTATTTAAAATATTGATATTCGGAAAAAAATGTCGATTACGTTAACAAAAACTTTGCCATTTTATTAGGTTTCTACGTTTTTTATTAACGTATGTAAAGGTTTCAAAAAATCATAGGCAATATTTTAACGTAAGTACGAATTTGTAAGTACAAAATATGTCCTCCCTAATGTACTCACCATATTTTTATAAATGTCAATGCTGTAAGCGCCATTTGTAATGTATGGCTTATAAGCAATTTGGTTTCAATTTGTGAGTTACACTAAGTTACGAAATCCACTTTTGATGATTTTCATTAAATTATTAACGTAACTCCAAATTTTTTCTTAAATATTTAACGTAAGCACCAGCCATTTCCTGAACTACAACTGTGGTCGCAGTTAGTAACTGTGTGTCAAATAGACCTCTCAAAAATAAAACAAACAAGATAAATATCATTTCAATAGGATAATTAACTGAAAAGATACAACATACTTTATAAATGTCAAATTCGTTTTTGGGCACTCCTGAAAAATCGTCATTTGGTGGTTACATTAATTCATATTACAACTGACGATATTTTATGTGCGTAAAGAGCGTGTAAGTTATAGTAGAGCATCAAGGTATTCAATATGGTTCTAGTTACATCTTAACTATGTAATTCATTACTCGTTTCAAGTATGCGGATCATACATTGTACTGCATATAGAACATTGAGCACGAAAATTGTATCCAAAACTGCAGACAGGAGGGTTTATTTTGGATTCCAAAATAAACCCTCCTGTCTGCAGAAAGTCACACCAATATCCACCAGGACTGCAATGCTTCTGCCGGCAGTAAGAATACATTTGTCTCTACCCCAACTCTTCCCTTGATAGTCTTGATACTCTTTCCTTGTACATCGATTTAAAATTTCTGGATTTAGACCAAACGAGCATTCGCTCATTCTATCTCCCACTCTACAAAATTCGTTCGTTACACAAAACGTGATTCGTCGAAATTCGTTGATTTCGTAGAGTGGGGGATAGAATGAGCGAATGCTCGTTTGGTCTAAATCCACCTTGATAATCGAGAAATTTTAAATCGATATACCTGCTCAAGGGAAGAGTTGGAGTAGTGACAAGTGTATTCTTACTGCTACTCATATATTAACGACGAACGGATTTCAATCGCGTAAACCTACGTTTAATATTATTCTGACACAGCTAGAAAGTGTTGGTACAGTCTCTCGCCAGTCTGCTTGCGACCACGGATTTAACGTCATGTCTTCCCTTGGGTGTCGTAAGAGTTGACTAAGGGATTGAAGTGTCACTGACCACTCGTTTATAGAAGATTGATGATTGGCAGCAGCGTTATCATAGTGGCCACATGCCCAGCTTGGCGAAAATGGGTATTGACCTCCTAATAAGCCCAAACGTAGTTTAAGAGGCCCACGTCCAGCAGTGGACTGATATAGGCCAATAATGTTCTTCGACGTTCCTCTCTAGATTTAGGCCGTATGGTTCAGTTGCTAATCGCAAACGCTTTGTAGCGTATCGTAGTTTTCCCTCTCTGTCACTCTTTCATATTAGTGCGACAAAGACAGTTAGCTGCCTTGCGTTTATGATTGACGATTGAGCGTTAGCGATTGGCAACTTGTCTATGCACCCTGGTCTCGGGAGTCGCCAAGGTTGCCTCAATTAGCACTAGACCGAGAGGCCAAGTGTTAAACCTGCGAACATGATTACGTGACTAAAGCCGTCACGTACTCGCGAATCTTCCTCAATGCATAAATATAGCTAGCAGTAAAAGCGTCGAATTCATTAGAAAAATACATATTGTGTAGGCCACCAGGAAGCTTTAGCAAATTTAAACATCAGCAAAAGAAAGAATCATCACGAATCCGTAATACTCCTCTTTATATATCCCAACTCTCCTCATAGGCAGAGTTTGGCAAAAAGTAATCCGAATACTCCTTCCGTTTACTTATGTGTACTTTGTAATATTGATTACAGTGTAATTTACAGAAGTAATCCGATTACTTTTAGACCGACTCTGCCATAGGTGTGACATGGTAACAGCCCAGAGTGTCCATACCTTTAAAATCTTTGGTACATCCTATAGATAATTATACCGCACCGATGGTGTCGAGCGTTCTTAGACTACGATAAACCTTTAGAATGTATTGTAGAATAATGTACAAGTCAAGACAGTCAAGTGCAAAAATATATGTATACAAAAAATAAATATGTTACGACGTTCTTTTTCTTATTAGGTACACAGAATTAAAGTGCACTGGAACATATTTGAGCATTTTTATATACACCTTATTTTGCCTTTGACTGTACTACTAGTAACTTTATTCCAACCAGTCTTATTCCAACTAGTCAAAAATGTCAAGGACAAGATTCGTTTTGTAAACATCAATAAGTTTATTCATATTACTGATTAGGTAATAATTTGCATATTTCACATGGTTCGTCGATTCTGCTGCATTCAAGTTGTTTTTTTTACGTAAAACAGTGGTTTTGGATTTTTTTTTAAAGTGGGGGCCTCCGAGACCTTCGAAGGGGTATAACCACTGATCTAGTTGAATCTTAATCAATATGATCTACGTTTACGTGTTACATTTCATCCAAACTTTTATGTTTATTTTGGTATTGCGCGTTATAAAAAATGTTGGATATCCGTGACACAAGAAAAAAATATTAAATATTGTTACGCCGGTGGCATGATAAAAATTACAAATGTGATTTTAGACACGTTAGAAGCATTTTCAGCAGGCTGAAATGCGTTTTCAGGCCGTTTCAGAAGGTCCTCTTTCACATACTACAAAATCAAATATTCACCCCAATACCGTCGTTTTCAGGCGCTTGAAACATGTTTTCAGGCCGTTTCAGGATACCCTCTATCGGATGGCGCAATAACCTGAAAACCCGTTTTCAGGCGTTTTCAGGACCCCTTTTGGGCCTCTCAAGTACAAATCGGTATATAGCTAAATTTCCCATAGGAGTGAAAGAGAAAGCACTATTAGATAGAGACAGCACGAAAGAATGTTCTGGAAAGATGTGAACGAGACAGCTATAGAGAGAACGTTCTGGACGGGTGTGAAAGAGAAACCTGTAGAAAGAGACAGCGATACTCTAGAATGTTCGCGCACAGACGCACCGACCGACCTAAACTTTCAGGAGTCGAATCATCTAGCACTTTGTAGATTTGAGTGGCTGGTATATAAACCCAGCATGTCCCGGCCAAGGAGTAGTTTCTATCGAGACAGCGAAGAGATAACATCAAGAGATTCAAGAGCGAAGACTGCGAATCTACGGCGAGAACGTGACGTGTTAAGTGTGTGATCAGTGTTTTAGTTTGGTGTTTGTTCTTTTAATTAGTAATTAAAGTCTCAGTTTTAATTAGTGGCTTATTTATACATTTTCTATAGAAAACCCACCCCACGAACGTAACAATATAATAGGAGTTTAAATATTACATGTCATATTACATATACCAAAGAAGAAATACTGAAGTTTTCCAACGCCAGAGGTGGGATTTGAACCCACGTCCTCACCCTCAGCTTTCACGGCTGATGCCTAAACCACTCGGCCACTCCAGCCGAGTGGTAGACTTCGGCATTTTTTCTTTGGTATATGATGTCTAATGTTTAAATTGACATTTACATAAATTGTATACATAGCAATGTTACTGCTTAAAAAATAAAACTCAAAAAAAAAAGAAAACAATTTGGTTGTTTCAAAAAATATATAATAGGAGTCTTATGTAAGGCTGTTGGCCTACCGCGAACCACGATCGACGTATTGCCTCCCTGTCAAACTTACGTACGAATTCGCAAGTGCAAGGGAGAGCCAACATGTCAATCCTCAGTTTGTAACCTACGAACAAATAAAATATGGAAGCCGCACGCCATAGCCATACTCAATTGCCTTTCAAAAATGGTCCTGAATTTTAGTTGACAAGTGTCACCCCCTCTTCAATGCATCACAGTAATGAATTTCAATATCAACCTACAAAAACTTAAACCGCCATTTAAAAATGGTTGTGATTGGTCCACCAAAGTTTTGATTGACTATATTCTATAAACATTTGTCAAAGATGTTGCGCCGAAAAATGCGCGGTGTTAAGAAAAGCGCTGTGCCCTCCCCATCTTGGTTCAATTGAACAATTGTTTTTGGGGGCATTTTTGAGCTGGCGTTAGACGTCCATGTTACATGGTCGCAGTTTGTAACTGTGATTTTCTATGCAATTTTAAGCTTAAAACTTTTAGCTAAATGTTTATTCATTTGAAGCTAGCGTCTTCTCTTTGTATTCGGATGACATTACCGCACCCAAGGAAACTCGTAACGGTTTAATTTACAAACGTAATACTTGTTCTAAATTTAAAACGGTCTTATCAGCGGTTGTCGGTTGGTGACGTCACCGCGTCCCGCGTCTCTGTCGAGGCCATGGGCGGCAGATAGCGCGAATTCGACTTATGAAAATGTAACTGTTATGTTTTCAATTGATTTCTTTTTTAATTGTATTAACTATGCTAGCGGTAGAAGCGGTTTAGCACTTCATATAATATCGTGACGAATACAAAACAACATTTCTTTACTAAGGTCTGATTTTTTAAACCCCAGTTGCCCAGGTGCCTATTGACCTGTCAATAATAGCTCTGTCCTTTTTTTACTGATGATTTCAGAAAAGGATGGTGATAATTTAAACCCATTGTGACCTAGCGGTGCTATATCGCACCGACTTGTTTACAGAAATAAAAAAAAAATAAAGCTTCATATCGCCCAAATTGACCTCAGAAACAATATTGTAGAATATTTTCCAATTCTGTAACGTGAAACAATTCAGATATCGTGAAATTATCAGCCCTTACTTAAGTGTATTTTTTTATACTGGTATTTGATAATATGCTGGTGATTCTGCGTGGAATGGAAGTTATCACATTTTCCTAAAATAGTTCTTAATGATACTAAGCAATTATATTCTACTGTTGTATGAAACTTCACTGCGCACCGTCTGATTAATTACATTCCACGAACTTCGCTGTATCCTTTACTTAATCAGTTTAATCACTTTTTATCAATGAAAGTGTAATGTGATCTCACTCTTTAATTAATAAGGGGCGTAATATAATGAATGCAAGGGCTTGTAATGATGCATTTACGCTGTTATCCTCATTAATCAATCGGGTTATTTTTTCACGAAATCATTAATTTTCAATTAACTTGGTGACCGTTATTTAATAATCGCGATAACGGCCTGATTCAGAATCGATTAAGGGTCGATGTACACGGACGCCGTTTAGTAAAATTTACGTTTATGGCCGTATAAGAAGCAATTATCCGCTATAAATCGAACATTAAACCTGGCTTTAATTATAGATTAATTTAATCTTAATCAGCTATAAAAATCGTACATCACTTAGGTACCTCATCTTCTCCACGGGCCTTATTAATCTTATTATAAACCAGGGTGCTTAGCCAAGTTGCCAATCGCTAACGCTTAATCGTCAATCGTACACGAAAGGCAGCTAACTGTTTGTTGCACTAATATGAAAGAGTGACAGAGAGGGAAAACTACGCTGCGCTACTAAGCGTTAGCGATTGGCAACTTGGCTAAGCATCCAGCGTTCCAGCGGCCCTACCGCGAAAAACGAAAATCGAAAATTTCGAGGATTTGTCTCTCTCACTCCAATGACGCCTTCGTTCAGAGAGAAATCATCGAAATTTACGAATTTCGATTTTCGTGGTAGTAGGCCAGTACCGCGAACTTCGAGAATCGTAAATTTCACCTGACTCCGTCACTCTAATGTAGGCGTAACTAGAGTGACAGAGACGGATGCTACCGCTAACATAGAAAACTATCATGACATGACCCTCATCTCGTGGTAAATTGTACTAAAACTTACGCAGTAGGGAAAGTAAATGAATCAAATTGGGCAAATGTACCGCTTGACCGAGTAGAAAGTAGTGTCGGCAAATTAGCCATGCTCGCAAATTATCGCAGCCAGGTACAGTCCGCAACAGAGGTCTTAACACAAGGTCCAAAATTCTCTTTATCATAACAATATCATGAAAATAGTCAAATATACATATGTGTATTTTTGCCTGTGTTTTGTGTACAATAAAGAATTTACATTACGAGTATATTACAAAAATAGTTTCAAACTTCTTTAAATTGGCAATGTACCACACAATGCACATATTTTTCGACCCACTTTTTGTATTTTTTAAAGACAGAATTTTCTGCTCTGCATCACAATGGCGAGAAGGCTAGAACTCCCGATTTTTTATGTTTGCCCATTTATCTAAGGGTTAATTTGATGAAGATCCCGACAAATCCCGACGAATTGTGTAAAGTCTAAATACACCTTTACACAAATCGACCTAGTCCCACGTCCCACGGTAAGCTTGGTTGAGACTTGTGATGTGTACCAAGCGACGATATACATACATATATAACATAATAATATAGATACTTAAATATAGACAGCCACGACCAAGGAACAAATATTTGTGATAAATAAATACACAAATAATGCCCTCGCCGGGATTCGAACCCGGAACCTCCAGCTTCGTAGGCAGAGTCACTACCAATAGTACCAACCGGGCTATGGAGGCTGACAAACTGGCTGACAGACTGGTTAAACATGATGAAATATTAACATTTTGAACGAAAACCGAATTATTCAAACTCGCATTGTTCTGCCAACTGTAGAACTGTACTACTAGTTAACATTGTTAACACGAAGCTAATTTTTGTTTTGATTGTTGCAGGTAAAAACGTCGTAACATCTGATGCACTGTGCCTTTCATCATCATCATCATCATATCAGCCGAAAGACGTCCACTGCTGAGCATAGGCCTCCCCCAAAGATTGCTACAATGACCGGTCCTGTGCCACCTGCATCCAGCGGACTCCTGCGACCTTCACCAGGTCATCAGTCCACCTTATCGGGGGCCTACCCACGCTGCGCCTTCCGGTACTCTTAGCCTTTAGGAAAAACATAAATGAGATGATTAGACGTCAATTAATTGTGACGATTGAAGGTGAGTGGAAGTGGAACCCAAGCAGGGTTGGCTATACTCGTAGTTTTATGACCTGGGGATTACCATCACGTACTAATGCAATTCAGTTTAGGTTCAGGGAAAGGGACAGAGATATACGACTCGATCGCATTAGTACGTCATGGTAACAGGGGGGTTACAACTAAGGCTACCAAATATTCGAAAGTTTAAATATAAATATTACAACAATTTTTTTTATAATTTTAGTGACGAAAATAAGTGTCAGTATTTTTTAATGGCTGTTTAACCCTTCATCTGGCAAGCTCTCGCTGCGGGAATGCCTATTTGGATTTTAATTAACTAACAGAAAGTTGAATTTTCAGCAACTTCAATGAATTGAAGGGTTATGATAGTTTGACAGCTGAGACATAAAATGTGGTAAATAAAAGACCTCGTGCGTCCTGCTTTTATGTTCTTTCTAATGCTGAAAAAACGAATATAGTACCTACTCGCCGAGTAGATGAAATGACTTTAAAAAGTAGGTAAGCTAGCGATAAAGGCTTGTTTAAAAAATTATATTTTTAACATAAACTTTGTTTTGAATATGGTTGTGACACTTATGTTTATGTCAAACTATTTGAGAAATACCCAGTATTGCAAGATTTGCAAGTTAGCTGTCCTGCATTGATTGTATTACTTATCCATACTTTGGGGTCCTAAACAAGACAATAATAGTAACTCCAAAATGCCAATGTAAAATGAACTTTTCGTCGTTCTCTCATTTCATACTCATGTCAGTACGAGTACGTATGGTATGGAATTACTTTGCCAGCGTAAGTGGCCCACCCATTTGTGCCATACACCAGGTGTACATACCTGCTGCTTTATAAGTATTTTCACCATTTAATTACCTATAAAAAAGTAAATTCAAAACTCAAGTGCCCGTGTGGATTACATCAATGTAAAATATAGATTGACTACGGTTATTAAAACTAGTTGTTTATTTATACCGAGTAGACTAGCATAAATTAGTTTAAACATTTTATGCGAGTTTTAAAAATTATATTAAGCTATAAACTTGGTCACCTGCATAAAAATCAACTGAAGTAATAATAGATTTGAAGACTAGTCATTCTAACCCTGAAGGGTCTAGCCCTCTAGCCATAAAAGTAAATGCATGATGACATTGATGAGTTTGATGACACAGGCTTCTAACCATACGGCTGACGTTGCTTGCAATAAAATTATAATTGTTTGCAAAAATAGTAAATAAATGTTCATGGAACAAGCGTACAATTAGTTGACCACCCACCTCTATAGAACAAATTACCTATAGTTAGTTATACGCTGTAAATTGCAATATACCTACATCCGGACTGTTATAATTATAATTGGTAAATACCCTCGAAACAAAATAAAGGCCACTAAGCTTTTTGACTGTAACTTATAAAATACTGATTTAATGTATTTTTTTTACAATAAAAAAATGCATTTTCTTTTTAGTTTAAGTTGTAACACTTAATAAATTATTTTTCTTCTTCTACCTAGCGTTATCCCGGCCTTTGCCAGGGTCCGCTTTCCTGCTACATTTCCTCCGCTTAAAAATAAAATAAATAAATCATTTAGATACGCTTCATAAATAATCATAGCACTTTCGGCCCGGCAATTTCAATTAACGCGTTTTTAACTTACAATCTTCGACGTCTATACACGTTGTCCAGCCAAACGTGTTAAATAAAGTAGCCGTCGCAAGATAGCCCTTATTTTCCTTTGAGTAGTATTTATTAATTAAAAATCAAAATCATCATCATTTAGGTCAGTTGGTGGCCCACTGATGAGCATAGGAAAAAAATCGATGAAGAAAGCTTCATGTACCAACGGTATACCCTACGCCACCAATCCAGATATTATATTCTAGTCTTATCCCGAACTGATGCCCGATCTTTCTACAATTATATACAAATTAACTAATTATAATGCATGTAATGAATTCTAAATACTTATAATTCTACTTTTTACTGTTGTCAGTCTACTCTGTGAGCTGTGCACGATTGCAACGAGTAATAAAAGCAAAAAGGTTTCAAAATGTGTGTATGTATTATGTATTTTAAACACTTAATCTGTCATCTCATTAAATGTTGGCACGTAGTTGCAAGGGTAAGGTGTGAGGAGTATGTAGTCCCATATTTAGTCAGACATATGAAAATATACTATCTTAGCGGACCTTTAAAGGAGAAGTGAAAAACTAGAATGTCATGCATTATGTGGTGTCGCAAACATAACCACGCAGCCATTCACACGCCGACTAATTTATCATCATCAATCAACGAGATCTCGCGCATAAATCCATCCTTCAAATACTATTACCTAATTATTTAAACGACTCTATTTAACATTGGTAACGACGTCCTTTACATTTTATATTAGGGAATCGATCACGGATGGCATACAACGTGAGCGCGCCACGTCACAATTTACAACGTCTATTATAAAACGGTGGCGTGTCTGTGTTATGTTGGTATGACATGCGACCTTTTGCCGTATTAGTTGGATAAGTGCAACAATGATTGTTGCAATTACCCCGCCGGCGACAAATTGCTCTTTTATTCTCGGAACACATTGCAATTTATTAATTTTCTCTTAGAGAGTTGTATGTCAGC
Source organism: Thaumatotibia leucotreta (assembly GCA_025490895.1). NCBI lineage: Eukaryota > Metazoa > Arthropoda > Insecta > Lepidoptera > Tortricidae > Thaumatotibia > Thaumatotibia leucotreta. Next base: position 9,275 of record JALPQI010001387.1, on the reverse strand, counting down.
ATTTTATACAGAATGAATGGAAATATTTGAAAATTTTATACTCATATCAGCTGTATAATAGGCATAATTAGCTTCATTAATTTGCAAGCAAAATGCTGTTTTCATTTTTAAAGTGGTCCAAATGAATTTAATTTATTACATTGAATAATTATTATTATATGTGTTCTTGACGATTTGTATTTTTCTGTAAACGTTTTGTTGAATCTTGATAAAAAATAAACTCTGAAAAACCACAAGCTCACTCTTACTCTTCGTTTACACACATGCCTTATCATAATTAGCATGATTCATTTATTATGTGACTCATCAATGCATACATGAATCAACTTCTATAGCCTCTAAGCATCAACTCTCCAGTCACGGATGGATAAATAACTTAAATTGACATTTATTTACCAAGCGGTTGTGCAATTGCATAAACCCGTTTAGCGCATTTAGAAATCGAGCATCTTATAAATTGACTATGCGAACATTAGGCTGGACTCATGGACTGTGTACACTTCCTATAGTTTCTGAGAATCTCACTTATTTATACGATGTTTTCAGCGAAGGGGATGCTCATTATATAAATTAAAAACTGTTATTATCTAATTATGCTATAAACTTGAAAAAGTTTTAATGAAAGTCGTTCCCAGAAATCGGAAACAAAGTGTAGGTCTAGGGTAAGTTTTTTCGTTAGCTAGGTAAGTGATGTGGTACAATCTATGTTAACAAGAAAACTTTGGTACAGTCTCTACGAGTATCAGATATAAGATGTACATAAACGACCTCGGTGCTAAAAAAATATCTAAACATGGACTCTCAAACTATGACAATAGAGGCGTGCTCAGATATTTGTGAGCATCCTGGTCGCCTTGATATATCTGTTGGCAACTGTACAAACGTCTACAATGTTAATTGACAATTAGTGACCTTAATTACAATTCACAATGTAATAGGTGCTAAACTGCACTGGTCAGTTACTTGTATGGGCGGTTGTGCATAAATTATGGCTAAAAAGTATTGAAAAGCTGAATTATTTAAATTTTATATTTTTCCCAAACACACAAACGTTTCAACAGTCCTAGTTATAACTTTTGCGTGCTTTCTCGTATACATATATTGGAGATGGAGCTACCGTAAAATGGGGCTATTTTAGATCTACGGGGCTATTTGGTACTAAACAACGTTTAAGCCCGATTTTTTTAGCATTGGATTATTATGAAACTACGTGGTTCCATTTATAATTATAACATATTTGATCCAAATCTTGCGATAGAAACATTTATTTGGGGCTTAATGCCTTTAATTTCCATGCTACCAAAAGGCCCCATCTTACGTTATATTATGTGATACAGATCTGTCTCCGTGTTACAACTTGTTCCTATTCATGCAGGTTTCAAAACCGATACATTTAATGACGAAATGATTACATGACGTGCTAAAGACACCGCGAGCCTCATGTTTATAGATATAATGAAATTCAGAAAGCAACTAGTGCCTGACGATAATTGTCAATAATTATGCAGTACTCCATCTAAGGCAAGTCATCTTTATGGTGCCTAACTACATATCGGATCTCACATCGGAACTATGGCATTCTTGCCGGCCATTATACTAGTGTTAATGTTAACCCGACGTTTGCCAGCTGCTAGCAATTAAACGCGGATCCTATCATAACCCTTCACATGATTAACCTTTCACTCGATAATACCTCTTAATATGTCCTCAGAAACCTTATTCGTTTAGCGAGTTATTTGTTGTTATGATACTTACCTCATTAATGACGGGTCGATAGCAAAAAAAATGTTTTTTATCGCAATTGTTTTTAAAAAGGCGGTGACATGTGTAAAAAGCCCGTTTTAAACAAGTTTTTATTTATTTCTACCTAGGAGGTCCACTTCAACTGTAAACGATAATTATATTACCAATTTAATATGAATATTTCATATTAAACATTTATGACCTTATTCATAAATTTCCATCAAATTCATCATCATCATTATCATCATATAGTTCTTCTAGTAGTAGTATGTATGTAGTTCTTCTTCGGCCATACCGCGAAATTCGCCAATTTCGAGGATTTATCTCTCTCATTCTGATGACGCCTTCGTTGGAGTGACAGAGAAATATCCTCGAAATTTACGAATTTAGTTTTTCGTGTTAGTAGGCCTTATTAAAATAAGGATAAAACATATTTTTTGTATATTATTATTGTATATTAATCCCGAACGGAACGCGTTTCCCAAAATATACAAAACATTGTCTATTTTGAACTGTATAAGCAGAATCCATCGCCTTTATAAAACAGCAATGCAGAACTAACAATACTCGCCAGAGACAATCTCGAGACCCGTTGGTTTGGCCGTTATACTACGTGAGGTCGCGTGGCTGCCCTTTCTAAATAAACCGAGTTCTACTTCTAAAATCACAGCCAACAGAAATTGCTAATAAAATAAACACTTTCATAAAAATCATCACCATCATCATATCAGCCGAAAGACGTCCATTGCTGAACATAGGCCTTCCCCAAAGATTGCCACTATGACCGGTCCTGCGCCACCCGCAACCAGCGGACTCCTGCGACCTTCACCAGGTCATCAGTCCATAAAAATATCCATATTTTATTACACAACTGCCAAATGGAGAGTAGTTATTACACAACTACCAAATGGAGAGTAGGTATGTGTGTTTAGCATACTTCAATGGTTTATGGTAATGATAGTGCATGATCCTTTCCTTTCGGTAATTTCACGGAAATGTTCGAATTCATATTTCTGTCACAAATAAATGAAAATAGGATTGTAATCTGCTTGTAGACTTTCAATAGTCATCAAATAAAAAAAAACGAATTCAACCGATTTCTCCATGATCCCACAATTCCCACCATCACAATTCACATCCCGACTTGATGCCAACGGGACCATCTAGGTTTCTTTTGAGGTCGTTTAAAAAAATAAATTGGTTGGCGTGATATTGAGTTATTCGTCCATTTTTCGTCCACATGCTTAAAGCAAATTTGACTTATATGGTTTCCTCTTGGATGCCTTCGTCAGAACTGGACCAAATTAAAACGGGACCAATGGTAAGTATCAGCTTTCAAATAAAAAAAGAATCATGAAGTTATGAGGTAACAAACATACAATCGAATTGGGAACCTCCAACTTTTTTGAAGTCGGTTGAAAATAGGGTCATACCGTTCTCAATTTCCTTCCTGTACAAGTACATTAAACAGGAAAGAAACTTATAAATAGTAGTTAGAAATACATACGTCATTCATATTCCTTGCTCACTTGAAGACATTTAAAACCGCAGTTGAACAGGTTGAAGGTAACTAAGAGCCGGCCATGATGTCATTGTCGTCTAATGCATGACTATATCTACATAGAGTTAGATCACCGCAACTTAATACGTCAGCACCCATATTTTTAACATGATTCGTTTCGGTAGGTAATGGTATTCGCCGCGTAAAACTGCAGTAACAATAGTTTTTACAATTAACACTCCAATTTCTCCCGTGGGTGGGTGTCATAAGAGTTGACTAAGGGATTCAAGTGTCACTGAAAATTGATTTATTGAAGATGGATGATGGGCAGCAGCATGATCATAGTAGACACACTGCGATCGCATTAAGGAGCATTCAGACCAAACGAGCATTCGCTATTCTATCCCCGACTCGACAAAATCAACGATTCACGTTTTGTGTAGCGATCGAATTTCGTAGAGTAGGGGGTTAGAATAGCGAATGCTCGTTTGGTCTGAATGCACCTTAACATCCTAATAAGTCCGTCCAAAAAACTGCTGAATTGAGAATTTCCTCCTTTTTTGAAGTCGGTTAAAAATGGGCCTGTCTAGTATACCTTGGATAGTAGAGCAGCATTTTTCCGCTATATCGCAATGCTAACGCGCCGCGTTTTTCGAGGAAGCTGCCAGCTGTGAAATCAGTTAAATACAGTGTGTTTGAATGACCCGGGCTTTTACGAAAATGTGTAAGAATACGCATTACTAGCAATCGTTTTTAAGTATTAACATTTGACAAATAATTATTAAATTGACCGTAAAATTAATTTTATTTCCTCCGAACGATCAATGTAACGCGTGTACTGCTTAGTTGTCAAGCGTTGTGAGTGGCTGCGATCTGTCATTGTCAAGTGCAAATTAACGATTCATTTTGAAGTACATTGCTTCTCGATTAACTTTTCTTAGAAAGTTAATTACTTTTAAAATTAGCATTTTGAATCGAATAATGTTCACGGTTTGGCTAGAAATCTTCATCGCATTCCTCGGTTTCGATAAAAGCCAGTATCATAGACACACACTGTACATGCGAAGAAATACTAAGAAATCATTTAATTTAATACCATTCAGTCAAACACTTCAGAAACCGTCCCTAACTCCATATATGGTCGGAACATCGCTAAAACACAGATACCACAGTATTTCTCCCGCTAAACATTCCTGGATAAAGCTATTGAAGATTCCTTCGGCGAATCATTGTGGTCAACGCCAATTCTGTATGTAAAAACAAGTTGACTGATCTATCGCTATCTTTATTACAATAGGCAATAGGTTCAAGAATGGTCAGTTAATTGTTTAGGTGATAGTACTACACGTGCACGGTGTCGTATGAGTGTAGTTACGAGTATACATGCTACGTGTTGTACTACCAAGATTATTACAATGTGTATTGTGAACGTCAATACTTGTAGAAATTATGGACAGACCTATAAGGGTATGTGGATTATAGTGACATTGATTAGTTTTATTTTGTTTGTAAATCATCTGACAATGGTATTGTTGTATGAATTCGCAAAATCGCAATGGCATTGCAAGGTGTCCAAAATAATTGTTTTCCCGTTACCAAAAAGGTTTAGTGTCGCAGAATGGTAGTACCTGGGAGATTTTTTGTTAGTAGTAGTTTTATGTTTTAAAGTGTTATGACCGTTGCAAAACTTTCAATAATCCACTAAGTTCACCCCTCCCTCCTTCTGAGTCCACATCCGCACTGGCAATTGAAAATCCTGTATTCTTTCGTGTGGTAGCCTTTACGTTACATGAATTCAGGTGCCTCCATATATTGTAAAGAAATGTTTTAGAATACAAGTAGAATATGTATACTTCTTCGATGACCCACATCCAACAAAATGTACATAACACAATAATTGAATTTATAATACATTTCGTATTAGGTATTTTACTTATTTTATTACGAAGGTTGCGTTTAGGTACCCTTAAATACTCTAAAAGGTACTCTAAAAGCATAAACTCCCATGGACAACAAAAACTAGATAGAAATCTCTTGTTTTTAAAATCTCGACTTGTATGGATCCACATCCACACATACCGTTAGACTAAGTGCGAGCCTGCGCCTGGGCAGAATTTAAACGGCCCATTTCGTTCCATATTTAAACTGAAAATACCTTTCATTATTTGTCCCTAGATTCTCCACAATCTATTAACTAGATAGTTAATTACTGCTTTTCTTTGGATTCGACTTTTTCTTTACTAATATTACCCCGATGAGATCTCTGTGTGAAGGCTTCTTAGCACTATTAAATAACATTTACAAAAACGCTAATAACTGACTCATTATTACATTAACTATCCGAAATTACCAAATTAAATATTTATTGTGCCGCCTTTCCGCCAATTACCCGTGCTGTGAATGAATAAACGTATGTAACCGTTTAACTGACTATGAATGAAATGTATGATCGATCTACCGGAAATGTCAATCTCATTAAGGACCGAGGTGCAAAGGTATTTCGCACCGGCGCTTATTAGTTATTCGCCTTAAGGCTGCGTTTCCATCAGAGATGTGCGAGGATGTGTTTAAATACAAATGACACCTGTTAATGATTCGAGCGAGGTGTCATTTGTATGGAAATACATCCTCGCACATCTCTGGTGGAAACGCAGCCTTAAGCGACCATACGCGTTAAAAAACTTCATAACTTTACCGCATGCTCTCTACACTGATAAATATGCAGCTGCAAGGCGTAACGTGTATACCGCGTGACTTGTGTCCCATACGAAAGATTTTGAACCCGAATCTTTTATAAAACAGTTGCGTTTTACAGCACGACACTGCAATTCCGTATCGACTCCGTGGTGTGGCAAGCACGTGGTACAAACGATTTGACGGGTCACAGTCACGGCTAATACGTATCGTCACCGTTTTTTAACCGGTGTGGTTGTGCCTTTAAAATTTAAACAACATCCGTTATAAAAAGTACTGTTGCGGGTGACTTGCTATTATGTTATACCAGCAGCATAACACATATACATATAGACATAAGAACATACTTACATCTCATTATGCGCTCGAGTCGACGGATTGTTTACCCAGAGTGCACCGGATGGCAGATTGTGCAACCGCTGCCGCGCCCTCTAGTTTCCGGACGCCATTTTGGCCTCGTTGTCAGCCTCCGTAGCCTAGTTGGTAGGGACCCTGCCTACGAAGCTTGGAGGTTCTGGGTTCGAATCCCGGCGAGGGCATTATTTGTGTATTTATTTATCACAAATATGTTTTCCTTGGTCTTGGCTGTCTATGTATTTAAGTATCTACATGTATCTAAATATCTATCTATTATATATATCGTCGCTTGGTACCCACACCACAAGCCTTAATAAAACCTAACCGTGGGACTAGGTCGATTTGTGTAAGATGTCCATTTATTTATTATTATTTAATTCAAGTTAAGAACAGTGTTTTAGATGTGCTAAGTGTGAAGTAATAGTCACTGACATGAGGAGGTAAGGTAAGGCGTTCCACCAAATTGGTACCGCGGATATCAAAAACCAAGAAATTCGAAATAACTATCTTGGTCAATCCGATTGTGCCTCATTGACTTTAGACAAATTCTTTTAAACTATTACGCGGTGGAAAGTACATAAAATAATACAATACTTAAATCATTTGAAAGCCATTGGCTTTCGATTCGATGCCTTCAAAAGATGAAAATAGAAGTAACAGATGTTTATTTAAAGATTAAACTAAATATATTATGCGGTAATCTGCGCTCAATTCTCGTGATCGAAGTGTTCAATGATCCCATTAACAACTCGTTTATTTTTAGGCGAATCTCTTTTACTTAAAAATATATTGCCTTATGGCTGTCCATGGGATGCGGAATTGCGAAAAATCCTTCTTCATCACCATATTTCACAAGCCTCAATTTTGTTGCGTTCTCCACTGACCGGATTGTCTATGATTTCGACTATTCCGAGCTATAGAGAAAGATTGTCATTACATGCTACAGTTTTCGCAGTTTTCATTTTAGCGTTGATATACTATACATCTATACGGACTATACGAGAGCAGTGCCTCCGTAGACCTGTTAACGAACTACGGAAGTCCATGTATTTTTAACTTCCTGCAAAAACTTGACCTAGAACCTGTTAGTTTCCTTTCCGCTTCACCGCCGTTTCGCTTTTCATCACTTTTCATAGAAACGGGCCTTGTAAGGCGAGACCGGGTATTGCTACAACGATGAACTAACCAGTGTAACTAAGACTCGGGAATATACCAACTTGCAACCGACTATTATTTTTATAAAAGTTCGCTGAAGCGTTAGATTCGCTCGCGGGTAGCATTTGGAACAGCCCTGGTGTAATTAGAGAGGGGACACACTTTCACGGTCGCTAGAAGGCCGGTCCGCCGGGTTGCATTTCACTGCGGGTCACTGCACTTACGTGCCGTTTGCGGTTTTGCCAGACTTAAAGATTTGCCTTGTTAGCTGTGAGCTGTATTGAAGTGATTCATATTGAGGAAAGAGTGCCTTACCTCTGAAATCTTATAATTCTTGAGGTGAAACGCAGCCCTCGTCATCTTAGTGTCACTTTGGCTCTGGCAACAGTGCCGACCGTTTATCCGACAAATCTTAATCCTTAGTTCGTAGCCAACATTCAAAGATTCACTATTTAATACTTCTTGCTGCGTCCCTGACTACAACACACAATATGGACGAGTACTTACATCAGAAACACTTCATCAGAGTTATTATGTGTTCTATCGCGAAGATTTACTCCCATTCCCTGCGATTTAAAGCAAAGATTAATCGCTCACGACTAATTGGCGTATTTCAATAGCATCCGACAGCGGAACGATTGACAAATTGCAGCGCGCACCGCGTGACGGGCTCAATCCGCCATCTTGGCAAAAATCGCGCACAGGAGATGTACTTTCGATTTCGCGAAACCGAAAGTGCCAGTATGTTCGGGAGGTGGTTGACTCCGATGTTTGTTTGCCACGGCTGGTTGGCGATGTAATGCACTCGGCTTATCCTATCGTGCTCGAAATGCCCAAGTTGGCATCGCGATTTATTTGTTTTCAGCCTGTCTTCATTAAGCCGCCGCGGTCCGATGAGCGCGTTACTATCTATCGGATTGTAGTTTTTTCTCAGCTGTTTCGTGGCGTCTGAATGATCTTCATCACTTGACTAACGCCTGGACTAAGGCGTATTCAGCGTCTCAAGGATACGACGCAACCAACCGAAACGTCCTTTCAGAATCTTCTGATTCTGATGCGGTAACTACGTTAGAATTTAGCGATGTAGTAACGCAATATTTTGAATCATGAATATATAAAATTGTAAATTAGGCTATTATTATCTATGTAAGTACAAAATAGGTAGATTAGAAAGATTCCAAACATCCTTTCCAACCCACGAATATCACATGAACATCCCTCCAAAGTCCCAACCCCATCCGCGGACTTGGTACAACACAACCTACTGAAGAAAACCTTTTTACCATCCAACCCATATTCGATTTCTTACTCTTATTTATTTAAGTATGTATTTATTATTTCATTGTGCATTATAGGTACCTACTAGATATTCTTACAGCTTAAATAGCTCAAAGTTCAAGTACTTCTATCTGATTTAAATGTGCATTAATAAATAGTTATAAAGTTTTACAATTATTTGATGTATTTTTACCGCCTATTATACCACATTAAATGCTACACATTATTGACGTTATGGACGATACGTTTCATTTAGAAACGTTTCATCTCATCCGTAACTAATCGCTATAGTATTACAATAAAATTAATAAATAGCATACGTATAATATGAATAATAACATTGCATTATTACTTACTGCTTCACCATTATTGCATTAACGTTAATCATTCTAAAATGGGGAGTTAAACGCGCAATCCGCGTAATAATAGGTTATTATGGGAAAAATAACTATATTACACACTTCCTGTTTTCTAACAGTATGTGCATAATAGTTCTAGAGGTGGGCAGGTCTTGGTCGCCGAGTTGGAACGTCATTCATGTATAGTC
>JALPQI010001386.1:0-10970 GCA_025490895.1 Thaumatotibia leucotreta | reverse complement strand
AAGTTTCATTAAACTATGAGTAATTGAAGCGTCTGGAAGCTCTTTCATCGGAAATTATGATGATTTTGTTCAAAGAAAACTAAATGAATATTTAATAGGAACACTAAAATGCATGTGACTGTTACTAATTAATATAACCAAATTTGCATCGCGTAGACGGCTATTGAAAGTGTAATATTAATTTCGATTGCTGAATTTAGTAAATCTAGCATTTGGGATACAGAGGTACGTATCTATAAGATATCTTACGGTATATTAATATAATTATGTTATATCTCGGTATCTAAAAGGATATTAGATAACGATCTTAAGATATATCTCCGTCTCTCTCATAATATTTCTCGATTAATATGTGCTAGAATATATCTTAGGTATCTTTGTTGTGTGTGGTGTCGAACCATTCTGTAAGATATCTCATATCCGCGTTTGATGTGGATTTGCGGAAAAAATGGCCAGAATGCAGAATACAAGATATCTCATATCTTAAAGCATCTTACGGTATATTAATATAATATATATTATAGCTACGTGTGTGACGGTCCTTATTCAACAATCTCGGGTTAGACCGTTAACGTCTCACATTATTTTGAATGAAATGAGACTTAATTGCGTAAAATGTACTCCTACGACGTTTCGAGTACGGCATTCCACTCGTCCAGGAGAATGACTCAATGATTGATTCCCTGGGATTACGAACCCATTACAGTATTCTTGAATATTAGCGGCCTAGTTCAGTCTAGCTCATAACTGACGTAATCTCCAAAACAAGACTAGATACTAACAGTTCATTCACACGCCCACGTTGAGCTCATTCAATCCTTCATACCATTCCTTGCATAAAAGGACGTATATTCCAGTCTCATCTTCATTAATTACGTCTTTATTTTGATTGTAACAAGGTCGCATCTGCCATCGTTAATATCTCGCTTACGACCTGCGAACGCAAGCAATGCACAGAGTAGGTACAGTGTTGCAGACGCACCACTTCTTAATGAATTAATGCCCCTACATTAATGTCAAATAGCCCATTCGCGGGTGGAATGCGGAATGACTCCCGGCAATTGATATTATCCACTTAGCAGGAGCTTCTGTTGATATGCTAAGGCTGTGGTGCAAAGTGTAAGTGTAATCCATCTACGTTTCTATGTTCGGTTGAAACGAAACACAGTTTCTAGTATCGGGCATGAATTTGGTGGCGTATGCAATGGTTATTTCGAAGATATCTTATGGTCATCAGAAATTATACCTTAAGGTAGTACCGTTTTTCCTCGGACAAATGGCGAATTAATTTACTATATCAGTCCCAGCGGCAGTGCGTTCAAACAATTCGATTCCTACCGGCTTGCCTTCCAAAAGACCATTACAACGCTCCGTCACGGATTAGTACCTACCGCAAGCGCAAACTACGAAATCCGCAAATTTCGAAGTTCGCGGTAAATAGTAGACTAAGATTAGGTAAACTTATATAATTATTTGCACCTGAAGAACTATTAAAGCTCAACTTGCTATTATAGATTTGTGAGCATAGCATCGATTCAAGTAGTTCATACAAATCACCAGCTTTAAGTCTTGAATGGTAAATACATCCAAGAAACTATATATTATTGCCTGAATCGCTCCACGCCATGACTTGCGCCACCGGCAAGGCAGCGTCTGCGCAACGTATGTCGCAACGCGATCCAGCGCCATCTAACAGCTTAATAGAATAGCGACGATTGCAGCGAGACATATGAGGGCACTGTTGGGAATAAGTGCACACGCTGCTAGATATGTTGACTTCAGATATTCTGTGTTGGTCATCATCAACATATCAGCCGAAAGACTGCTGAACATACTGCCATGCTAAACTAAAAAGGACGCATCTCCCATAGAACTACTATGAGAGATGCGTTTTTTTGACTTAGCGCGGCAGCATATGCCTCCCCCAAAGATCGCTACAATGACCTGCCCTGTGCCACCCACATTCGTTGGTCAGACTTCAGGGTAATGCTTCCAATTCGAATATTAGGTCAATTTATAAAATACTCGAATATGTACTACCCTGCTAAGCATAATATTTAGCGATATCAAAAATAAAATTTAATGCAAACATGCACCTTAAATTCTATGTATAGCTGACGATTCCATTTCCAAATGTCTCTATTTTTGAGATATCGCTATTTCACTATAAGCAGGGCAGTGTACGTCTCATATTCAAGTATTTTTTATAACCCACAAAAGTACAATTTAGATTCATACCATGTCGGTACCCGGTGGTATATCAACACAAAATAGTCTTTATACGGCTTATGACCACATATAAAGCCATCGTTAACGCGTAACGAACCTTAACACGATATGATCTTCAGAATCGATTTGACATCCTACGAGGTTATGAAATGTGATCAATCCCTTTATTCAATAAAGACGCCGTCTCCAACAATAGCCTTACAATGGGCGTCAACTAAATCACAATCCATGTACTTGCAAGTGAACAGACTCGTAAAACGTTACGAGCAAGGAATCTAGGGCGGATTAACGCAGTTAAAACCGAAACGTTGCGTAAACGCATCAGGAGAAAGTGACGCACAAGCATTATCCCGAACAAAGCGACACCTGTGTTCCTATTTCGAATTTAACTCGAAAATGGAACCTATCGACTCACGAACGCTAACCGCCCGGAGGAAAAACGCAGTATGATTTTAAGAGTTCGAAAAGGCCTTACATCCTTTTTAGTTAGAAAAGGCTGTAGAACAACAGATGCGATGGTCGTAACTTAAAGCTTAGAAAGCAACATCCTAACTGCCCTTCGGATCGAACGCCGTAAATAACGGCGTCTAGCCATTATCCGTCTTTACTCCAGATTCTGACGTGACACTAATTCGCATTGTTGCTCCAAGTGAAATATTACTGAAAGAAGCGGTGATTTATGCTAAGAGAGTGGTTTCGCAACTGGTTAAGTTTTACAGAACAGACTTTACGAATCTCTTGCAAGCTGTGATCGTTCGTTTTTATCGTCTTTAAAGCGTTATATCGATTTTGACCCAAGTTGACAAGTTCCTTATTGCAGTTTTACCGCTTAGCCTTATATAAATGGAAAACATATACCTACCAACTAACTAAATATTAATATCCTTTCTGTCCTTCAATCCTGAACTCTGCGTTCTCCAGCATTCGCAGCTGATGCCATTTCCCCAAGCTGGACCAAACGGTCATACCTAATCAAACTATTTTCTTGAATTTTGCGCCATTGAAAGGCCATAGTCGGCATTAGAATACGCCCAGCATACGTGTCTCTTCGCTTAATTAGTTTATAAAATTTAATCATTTGTTTCAGGAAAAACATTTTGACTTTTCTTGGAAGCCCGAAAAGGCATTGGTTGTACGGGTAGACAGAGACAGGCAGTCAGTTGGCTGCGGTTGTGACTGTGCGATTTATTTTCTACGAATTCAGCTTCCTCTAAATAATATGCAAGCACAAAAAAGATGCATGAAAAGCAAGTATAAATAGCCGATGGTAGGACCTGCAGGTCTTACCCGTTAACTAGCCGCTAAATAGTTAATACTGTGTTCCGGTTCGGGGGTAAGATAGCCGGTGTAATTATTGGCATAGAGGCAATCCATCTAAGTCCTCAGGGTAGGCAGGGCATGGGCGATTTTTTGGTCACTATGTCCATGGCCCTAAGTCCCCGTTTTTCATCAGGTGGGCTGAAAGCTCAGTTGTCTACTTTAGTCACATAAAAAAAAGTATAAAGAAAGTCATAGTAAGTGCGTAATGTTTCATTACACAATCTTCTCCAAAGTGCGTCTCAGTTTTATTAAAGCAAACTGACGTCAATCCGTCTATGTGTTTCTGAAATCTAATTGTAATGGTGAGCAACACGGACCGACAAATAAAACACTCGACACCGTTTGAAGTCCGCCGGTATAATCAGTAGGATATGTTCAATGAAGTCATTATTAACATCGAATTTATGCGGGCGAGAAAAATGTTACACCTACTCGATCAATTCACGACGATATTAAGAGAAATTTATGAGGTTTGTCAAATTAGAGATAAGCTCAGGTCACCTTCCTAGTCACTCTAAATATAATTGTTAGATATAAGATTAAGCCCCTCAGAAGATTAACATCTTGATTGATTAATATCTTCATGATTACAGCGAGTTCTGAGAGATCTGTTTCGAGAAAACCATAGTTATTTTCATCTCGATAACTACAACTCGTATATCAAGAAGAATGATCTCGTTATTGAATGATTTTCTAAGATTTCTAACAATAGTACGTACACACTATTAAACTGACTAGCTATCTTTGAAAGAGAAAACACTGCATGTATGCACTTACCTAATTCCAAACGTGCATCAATATTCTAAATGCAGATTTATAACTTTTATAAGTAATATTCTGTCATATTAGTGTTTTTGGAAATGTCTGAAGAAGAACTTCCATTGAAGTAACAACAACGTTCGATAAAACATCGACTGTTACCTATGGTCAACCGTTTTACATCGCTTTAAACTTTAAACCCCTCACAAATTACTATAAATCTATTCACCCAACCCATATCGCGTCATCAGAGGCGTGAGAGACATTTACAGTTCTTACCATGAGTGTAAATTGACAGTTAGTCGTTAACGACACGACATACCGTAAAATTTCTTAGAGTGTGCTCTTATCACCATACCAATACTCTCATAAGAATTGCCAGGGTAGCGAAAAACTGTTGCACCGGACTAAAATTTAACATTATCTACATTTTAAAAATTATAAATTATTAATATTCCGGTTGTGGATTTCTTTCGAGCAACATGACGCAAAAATGATGATACTCCTGATTTCACGAATATTTTTTATTTCTCTACCTAATTATCTCCTTTTACATTTGTTAGATTTAAAACATGTTCCTACAGCGCTCGCGTCAACTAGTGAGGAGGCTATCTTTTCCTATAACTATGGATAACAGGCGGTTCAACATTACCCAGCAGATTAGTATAACTTTCCATACAATTCTAGTAAAAAAATTGCGTTGAGAGACGGTTTGCTGCAAGGGTGAGCCCTAAGTCTCCAATAGATATATTTATAAGTAATTATTAGTGAAAGAGCTATGTTGGAAATGAGTTAACATAGTCGATAGAGCAGCCGTGACAGTATAACATGGTAAGGGAACAGAAGTGTCGCATTACGCACAGATTCCTCGGGATTACGCGTGGAAACGTAACGTGTAATAAAATATAACATAACGACTCTTGCGCAACTGTGGGGCAACTTGAACTTTAAATTGGTCAGTGTCAGATGAGTAAGGCGTTGGTATTAGTGGGAAGAGGTGTGATGTCGCTGTCAATATATTTCATTTTGATAAGGGGTGTTGATTTCACGCGGTTACTTGATGAGTAAAGTTGTTTGTGATGCTTGAAATGAATATGATTCGTGTCGTGTATTACCTTATTTAACCCTCGAAACTTTTATGAAAATTTTGTCCGTATTTTCACCATTCTAATGCAGACCTTACCAAATATATGGTTATAAGTAAACTTTTAGTTCAGCAAGGCCCATACATCTCACATGCCTTCACTTTCCGTTCTACAGACAAGTATCTAATATATTGGATGTTGTAAGTAAATCACACCATTTTTACCAATCACCATTTAGTAGGTTTATCAATTTTGTCATGCATGAATGATGGGTTCTTGTACATCGAATCCCAGAACTGAGATTTTATGATGATTGGTACTACGCGTCCACTATAAATATGCATTATACAACCAGTAGGTATTTTTTCCACGGGTGACGGCCTAGTAACAGAGGGCCTGCCGTGAATCACGATTGACATGTTCGCTCTCCATCGCGCTTTCGAATTCCTATGTAAGTATGACAGGGAGGCAACAGGTCTATCGAAGATCCCGTGCGCGAGTTCAACATCCTCGAGAACCACGCTTCTGAAACAATTGCGTGTGACAGGTCGATTCGTCACTGTTTTTGTGGAGTGACGTGACTGAACATCGCGAGCTTTGAGTCAAAATGACGCAAGTCAAAATAATTTGTAATGGAATACTTCATTGAATTGACTACCCAATACAGTATTTATTGCAAATGCTAAGTTTTATTTGCAATATCTTTTTGAATGGGTAGGTACATACTTACAAACTTACTATACGATAACCCCGAAATGGTATCAAGTCGGGGCCTGATGTTGGGATGTTTGAGAATTCAGTTGAAGTCGGTTAATTAATTAATTAATTTCATGATTATAGAGCCTAAGCATTGTAAATATTTTACCTATGATTTAGCGTCTTGTTCGGAAAATAAAGATGTTAGTAGTAACATCATCATTTTCCGTCATCGTATGTAGATACGAGTCTGTTTAATTGCTAGAAGGTTAATGCGGAGAATCTGACGTGAGTCAAGTGTACCTATAATTATTTTAGGCAGAGGCGTGCGCTGCGTAGTTCTAGCTACTTAGCTTCAAAGACGGATTGGCTACGCATTCCGCGTGAAGATTAGGTAAGGTTAGTTATGATTTATTGCTTGCAGAAATAGAATTTTATGCGTACATTAAAATATTGTCAAAACCGCATATCCGCCGTTTGTACGAGAATGACGTCTGTAATGTCCCTGGTAGCTGATATACTTAGAAATCGACTGCAAGTAGACATAGCCCAGAAAACTTTACGCTCGCTTTAATAATTGCTTCAATATTGGTATTAATACATGAAGAACGATAGAAAAACTATTGCTACCAAAGAAAATAACTGATTTCATCCCTCTTATGCGGAAACATGGATCTGTGTACGAGAAAACTATAAGAAAAAAATAATTGCCGAACACGAAATTGCAGTATTGGTCTCAGCTATTAAATTATGGATGGGTTGATGTCTATAAGGTGAGGAATGTTAAAATTTTCATTAAGTTTAGGTACTCTTAACTATTTTACAGGAGACAAAACATTAAATTATGAAGATTTGTTCACATAACACTAACACAATTTCTAATTATTGTTTCTGATCAACGGAACAAATATACCTGTGGCAGTGGCCTATCATCATCATCATCTTACTCATAAGACGTCCATCGCTGAACAAAGGCGAGGATGCCTTGGATCTTCACATTTCTTATTTTTGAAATAAGTATTTAACATAAATTGAATATGTACCTGAACTATATTTAAAAACATTTGTGAAGTTTAACAAGATGTATAATCATTAATCATAGATTTGCGGTAGGTATTCTAAAAATAGTATGCTCGTTAGTCCGAAACATCCAATTATTTTGATCGATGCGGAATATCAGTGAAAATCTCCGTTTGTTCAAGAGGCGTCAATCAGCTGTTGGTGCCCAAGGTCGTCGTCTCCTGGCGCTGGCCCAAGCCAAATGTCTGTGATTCATGGCTTGTGCTTACCATGAGTTGCCGCTGCGTTATTAACACGGACTTACTTTCTAGCCATTCTGCTCGTATTGGACTACTGGCGTATTGGTGCGAGCGGGCCGGTATAGAAACTATAGAAAGTCCACGTGAAGAACGGTGGCAGCTCATGGTATGGCTACTGGTTTGCTGTCATTGGGTCCACCCGGCCGTTATCTTTATATTTTACCATCGTTTCTGTAATGATTTCACTGACAAATGACCTGAAGAGCGCTAGTCACTCAGGACTGTTTCGTGGCAACCGAGATTAGTTTGAAATTGAAACAGATATTGTTTTTATCATCAGCCTATGATAGTCCACTGCTGGACGTAGGCCTCTCCTATTAAATATGCGTATAGACGCATTATAGCATGTAAATGCCCATAATCGCCACGCTGGGCAAGCGGATTAGCGATCGCAGTAATGTGTCCACTATGATGACGCTGCTGCCCATCATCAATCTTTTATCTAATAGTGGCCAGTGACACTTCAATCCCTTAGTCGACTCTTACGACACCCGCAAGAGGAGTTGGGGGTGGTGATAAATGTATTCTTACTGCCGTCACCACACGGCTGTTTTATTGCCTGTATAAATATAAAAATCTTGTGTACGAACGTTGAAGTGCTTATTACTTAACAACTACAACACTGGCAGACAGAAAATAAACCCACTTTTAAATAAAATGCCCCCCTGCCCCACAATAACATATCTGTATAAATTGTTTTATAACACCTCACATCGTTAAAGGCATCTAACAATACTCGTAATGCATGTATCGGAGGTTATCTAACCTCTAAAGACCATCTGGCTCGCGAAAGCCCACATACTGCCATCCGACTATCAAAAGACGTAACTCCCAAACAAGTTTTAAGTACATGCGGCGTTTAGGAAACGTCGGAACAAGTGTTGAATATGTATGTTGATCAAATACAGACGGTGGAGATAAACTAAAAAGGGCAAGTATTTTAATGTCTACATTACGTCCAACGTCACCGGGTCAAGTCTAGGGATGAGGTGTGATAAATTGTCGGTCGGGCATTTGCGCAAGAAGAAATCCCTTAAATTTTATTTCTAAGCGTTTTTTTCTATTCGGCATCACGAACGATACTATTATAAAAACAGTATTTTTACATTTTCTGACCATTTTTAAAACAGATTGTACAGCAGCGGTTACGAAAAGGAGAATTAACGTAACATGCGTATGTTTTGAGACGTATGTTTTTTTCTCTTAGTAAGATCAAAAGAGCTTAAGATAAATCTTGTGTTTTTTTACATAGAATCAATGTCAAAAAACACAAGATTTATATTAAAGTCATTTTTTTCAGGAATATGTTCGGCTTTGTTTTCACAAATTGCAGTGTTATGATAATATAGAATGTAATGCTCAATATAATTAGTTTTCTCCAATATGCTCGGAAATGTTCGCATTAATGTAGCAAAAACGAAACGCGAAGTACCTTCTTATGTACCAGCTCAAATTAAAAAAAAAAGATTTTCATTATTGTACAGTTTTTGCGGCCGCGAAATTGTACTAAAATCCATTAATGTATTGTTTTTTACTTCTTAAAAACTACTTTTGGACTTTGAAAAAAATGCATACAGCCAAATTCTAAAGCCACGACCAAACGCCTGGTCTGGATAGAGCGAGAGACGGCGATCAAATCTATGGCCGTCTCGTTCTATCATGAGTTACAAACGCCTCGGTGTGTCAGGTCGTGTAGGTACGGTTTAATGAAACCATAGATATCGTTACTATTTTTTATGAACGACCATGCATTAAAAAAAAGTTTAGGCGGGAATCATAAGAGATTTTTTCTTTTCAATTGTTATTCAATTTGCAAGAAGAATTACTTAATCGATTGTAATAAATTTTGTTTTATTTCCTTGCATGTTTGGAGAAAAGTCCTATATGTGCCTCGGACGGAAATAGAATTTCGTGGATTCGTATGTAATTGTCGGCCTCAGCTTCGCTTCGTCCGACAAAAAATACTCATCCACGAAATTCGCTTTCCCGGCCTCTGCAATAATGTACTATTCTGGGATGTTTCCTTCCTCGTCCGCTTACAGTGTGTTTCAATTATTTAATATGAAATTTTTGTAGTGTCAAGGAACTAAATAAGGCTTATGTATCTTAATGCTTACAAATATTTAGTTCCTGGATCTGAATGTATATGAATTATTAATTAATATGCAGATTACATAAATGCAGTTGTCTCCTATCTGATATGAATCTCTATGTTATAATCTACCAAGTACCAGTAGAAAAAAAACCAAAGTGCTCTGCGTACTTTGTTATGGTCCTGAGTTCCAGTCCCGAAAATGCTTATTTATATACATATTTATATTGGCGTCTAATTGTGCTTTTCGTTTGGACTTTAAGAGATAAAATAAAAATACAAACGAATTTTTCAATTAAGTAGTTTCACAGTAAGAAATGCAGAATAAAATTCTGTCGTCAAATTTAAAAAATGTAACCCATTTTTTTTGTGAAATTGGACAATATTCGGAAAAAGGTAAAAAAATCACCCAATTTCACAGAAAATGTTACATGCGCCCTTTTTCCTTGTAAATTGCCTTCTCATTCATATTTGTATAAATCCAAGAGTACCTACACTATATTCCAAGAAAACGCGCACGTCTCTAGAGCTCGTATAAGGGCAGATATTCACGGTTGTAAATTACGGGGCAGGAATTCTCGTTACATGTGCACTTGACACACTACCGCCACTTAATGGTTGTACGTATGTACATGTACATATGTGTACGTACGTATGTTTGTAAATAATGAACTGTTGACGTAGTTATACTAAACGAGTAATTTGACTACGTATGAGGGCATTTCCAAAAAAAAGTGTCTACCCAATTATTGACAGTTGTTTTTCAGGCATGATCATCATCAAAATCATCTTTTTTCGCGTTTATTATAACCGGTGATTTTTTATTCACAGGCCAAATTTCAGGACGCTGATTCTGAGATCATGTTGATAAACTTTTACTATGGGGCCAAGGCGAAATGTATGAAACCGCTGATGATATTATCAAAATTCTGATATTGGTCTTATAGTAAAAGTATATCATATCTATAAATGCATAAAATAACACATTTTTTAGTTAAAGCTTTGTTTTCCAGGAAGTAACTATGTTTTTTTTTCTTTCTTTGTTACCAGATTCACTTGATATGCTGTAAGAATTGAGTGATGCCGATATCTTCAATAAATCGATTTCATAGGCGTTATTCTTAATAAATATTGTTTATACATATGGTAGTACAAATAACTACTATCATCGCCCAGTCGCCTACGCATATTTTATTAGACTACTCCATAACACATACTTGGAATACACTCAATAACATATTCATAATATATTACCAACTCATTCATTGATGTCTTAACAATAATATCGAATGCCTATTATGCTAATACTATGTGCGGGCGTTCTGTATCTGATTGAATTAGCAATGTAGATCGCCTCCTGTAGACTAAGCATTTGAAGCATCGTTTATTGATTGTTCTAATGTCCACCTCTGCGTAGTGAACGCGAGTTATAAAAGCTTGGTGGAAGATAATATAAATAAATATCTAACT